>CAUYQV010043040.1:0-12826 GCA_963574575.1 Galagoides demidoff | reverse complement strand
GGCATCACAGCTCATAGCAACCTCCAACTCCTGGGCTCAAGCGAGTCTCCTGCCTCTGCCTCCCAAGTAGCTGGGACCACAGGCGCCCGCCACAACGCCCAGCCATTTTTTGGTTGCAGCCATCATTGTTGTTTGGCGGGTCCTGGCTGGGGATTCGAACCCGCCACCTTAGGTGTACGTGGCTGGCGCCTTAGCCGATTGAGCTACAGGCGCCGAGCCTGGATAACTATAAGTTAAAAAAAAAAAAAAACCCTAAAACAAAGGCCAGGAGCAGTGGCTCATGCCTGTAATCCCAGCACTCTGGGAGGCCGAGGCAGGTGGATTGCTTGAGTTCAGGAGTTAACACACCAGCCTGAGCAAGAGTGAGACCCTGTCTCTAAAAATAGCTGGATGTTAGCTTGGCACCCATAGCACAGTGGTTACGGCGCCAGCCACATATACTGAAGGTGGCGGATTCAAACCCGGCCCAGGCCAGCTAAACAACAGCAACAAAAATAGCCAGGCATTGTGGTGGGCGCCTGTAGTCCAAGCTACTTGGGAGGCTGAGGCAAGAGAATCACTTAAGCCCAAGGGTTGGAGATTGTTGTAAGCTGTGATGCCTTGGGAACTACTGAGGGCAACATAGTGAGAGTGTCCCCCACCCCCAAAAAAAAATAACTGAATGTTGTAGCAGACGCTTTTAGTCCCAGCTACTCAGGAGGCTGAGGCAAGAGGATCTCTTGAGTGCAAGAGTCTGAGGTTGCTGTGAGCTATAAAGCCACAACATTCAACCCCAGGACAACTGAGTGGTCCTCTGTCTAAACAAACAAACAAAACAAACCCCTAAAACAAAAACAAACCCCCCAATGAACTCAGATCTTTCTTCACATCCACCAAAAGTTAACTCAAAATGAATCATACAGTGAAAAGAGAACCCTAAGAACGGGAGACAACGTTTGCAAACAAAACATATGATAAGGAATTTGCATCTAGAATATACAAAGAACTCTTGTACTTAATAATAAAAGGACAAATAACCAAAATTAAAAATGGGCAAATCACCTGAATAGACATTTCTCAAAAAAAGATACATAGTAGACAATAAGCAAATGAACAGATGCTCAACGTCATTAACCATTAGGGAAACACAAATTGAAAGGATGGTCAGATGCCACTTCACACCCACTAGGATGAATATATATTTAAAAAAATGAAATCACAAGTGTTGGTAAGGAAATGGAGAAAGTGAAACCTTCATACGCTGCTGGTGGGAACGTAAAACAGTGCAGCCACTTTGGAAAACAGTTTGACAGTTCCTCAGATGGTTAGTTACGATATGACTCAGCAGTTCCACTTCTGTGTACCATGCCCTGGAAAAATGAAAAAAATACATTCACACAAAAATCTGTATATAGCAGCATTACTCACAATAGTTAAAAGGCAGAATTAACCCAAATGTGCATCAACTGATGAATGGAACTGCTGATAAATAATATACGGTAAATCCGTGCAATAGAGTATTATTTGACAATAACAAGAAATGAAGTATTGATATGTGCTGCACCTAGATGAACCTTGAAAACATCACACTAAATGAAAGAAGCCAGATGCAAAAGGCCATATATTGTATAATCCCATTTATATGAAATGTCCAGAAGAGGCAAATTTACAGAGACAGAAAATAAATAAGTGGCTGCCAGAGACTGGAGAGAAGGAGAAATGAGAACTTCTAATGGGTTTCTTTTTGGGCTCATGCAGTGTTCTAAAATTAGATAGTGGTGAATGGTTGTATAACTGAATATACTAAAAAACCATTGGATCATATAGTTTATTTATTTTTTGTTTTGTTTTTACTTTGTTTTTTTTTTTTGTTTTGTTCTTGCCCCTAGGTAGAGTGCTGTGCTGTCATAGCTCACAGCAACCTCAAACTTGGGCTTGAGCAATCCTTTTGCCTCAGCCTCCCAAGTAGGCAGGACTGCAGGCACATACCATAATACCTAGCTATTTCTTTTTCTTTCTTTCTTTTTTTTTTTTTTTTGAGACAGAGTCTTACTATGTCACCCTCAGTAGAGTGTAAAGTGGTGTCAAAGCTCACAACCACCTCAAACTCTTGGGCTTAAGCTATTCTCTTGCCTCAGCCTCCTGAGTAGCTGGGACTACAGGTGCCCACCACAATGTCCAGCTATTTTTTGGTTATGGTTGTTGTTTGGGAGGTCCAGGCTAGGTTCGAACCTGCCAGCTCCAATGTATGTTGCTGGTGCTCTAGCTAACACCTGGCTATTTTTAAAGATAGTATCTCACTCTTGCTCAAACTGGTCTCAAACTCCTGAACTCAAGTGATCCACTCATCTCGGCCTCCCAAAGTGCTGGGATCACAGGTGTGAGCCACTGCGCCAGGCCTGGGTTATACAGTTTAAATAGGTGATCCAACCACCTCAACCTCTCAGAGTGCTAGGATTATAGGCGTGAGCCACCGAGCCCAACCTAAGGGTATCTCCTTTTAAGAATGAGGTATTGGTGGTTGGGAGAAGAGAGCTGGTAGCAAACTCTTACATGCTAACCCACCATGATCCAGCTTGGAGGTATGCTTTGCACAAAGCATATAGGCAAAATTTTTGTGGCTTTGATGACTATGACGTGTTAGCTTGGATGACCAGAGTAGTGAGGCACCATGGACAGAAACTGAGAATCTGGAGCAGAAACTGCTTTCGGAGTGAGTCCTAAGTGTCAGCTGGTGCCTTACAGTGCCTCAAGATCAAGGCATATCAGACAGAAATCCACTCCTTCGCCAAAACAATAGAATGTAGAATTCTAATGTCCCTCCAAGATTTCTGTGAATTCCCAGGGAACTAATGTTACGTTCATTTTGGCTTCTGAACTCCAACTTGCTGTATGTGCTCTGCTACAGATGTGACATCAGTCCATTGTTCAGTTTCTCCAAGAAATTCCATTCACATGATGTATAGATTTTACTAAAGATCTGTGGGCACTGATGAGTTGGGTTGTACATTATAGAAACACAAACAACCCTGAAGGAATGATCAGCATTGTTACTATGAATTGTACTTCAGCCAGGTAGTTTTACTGGCTCATAAGCTCACCAACCATATCCTTTCCTTGTCTTTTAAAAATTATCGTTATGTCATGTTTTAAACCCACCCTAGACCCATGAAGGGACTTTCTCTATCTAAATATCTCCTTTCTCTTAAATTCTTCTTCTTCTGCCTCTTCACTCTTCCCTGTTAGAAGTAAAATAAATTACAAAGCAGTTTAGGTGCCCTCAAGGAACAAGAAAAGCACCCATGCCCTTAGAGTGCCACTCTCCAGTCTAAGGAGCCCGTTAGGATATATCCGGAAAAGATAGTGCTTTCCCTCAGAGGAGTTCTGGTGCCAGCTCTTCAGATAAAATGTTCTTTATTTCTCCTCCTTTCTGACAAAACCATTATTCATTGAGTTTGGGACAAAAAGGGGATATCCAGGTGAAAAGATATGGCAGGTGGTTGAAGATTTGGACTAAAACGCCCAAGAAAGATCAGAGACAAAGGTTTGAGAGTCAACAGGAGAAGGCAGTAGATGCTAATTGCCCACTGGGCCCAGCCACCTGCTATTCCCATGTAATCTTGTTTGATCTCAACAATAATCCTTTGGAAGAATTATTATTGTCTGCATTTTACAAATAGAGACCAAAGGTCAAAAAGTTCAAATGACTTGTCTTAGGTCACACAGCTGGTAGCATCAAAATAAAGTCCAGCTCCGTCTTGAGTCAAATCCTTTGCTTTTAGTCTGTAAGGAGGGGAGTGAATCTCAGAGCAGCCGGTGTTTACCACTGGGCAAAGCAGCAGAGCAAGCGAGAGGTAGAAGAGACTGGAGCTGTCACGGGTTTTAGAAGCTGAGAGAGACTCAGAGATGAGTGTTGAGTTCTGCTGAGCTTTCATAAGGTGAATAAAGTTTGAGAAGAGACTTGGTTAAGTTGGTGTTCAGAGAACAATTTCAGTGGAAACCATTATAAAAATTTGAGCAATTATTGGATGTTTGGTGGGAGCAGAAGGTGAGTGGTTGGACAGGTGGGGTGGCTAAGTGGGGGCATATTAAGCCATGGCAGGTGGAACATTTTTTTTGAGACAGAGTCTCATTGTGTTGCCCTCAGTAAGTGCTGTGGCGTCATAGCTCACAGCAACCTCAAACCCTTGGGCTTAAGCAATTCTTTTGCCTCAGCCTCCCAAGTAGCTGTGAGGCAAAAGAAGACTACAGGTGCCCACCACAATGCCTGGCTATTTTTTTTCTGTAGTTGTCATTGTTATTCAGCATGCCTGGGCTGGGCTCAAACCTGCCAGCTTCAGTGTATGTGGCTGGCGCCCTACTTAGCCCTACTCAGGTGAGCTACAGGCGCCGAGCTGAGGTGAAACTTGTTTTGCATTTGTTACTTAAGTTGGGGAGACCAGTATATATTCTTATAGAGGGAAGTAAGTAAGAAGCCAGTAGAGGGAGAGGAACAGAAAGATGGGTACTGTTGGAATCTCAGAGGAGGTAAAGGCAATTGGAAATGAGAATTCAGGTTCCGTTAACCCCTGGAATGGGGAAAGGAGGAAAGCCTCCTTAAGACCAGGAGAACCTGCGGATAGAAATATGGAGAAGTTGTAAGATGTTGAAACTTTTATAATGGAAAAGAGTAAAGGAGGAAAGGCACAGGGGTTGTGGAACTTGAGATTGTGGGAAGGGTTTGGATCTGCTGATGTGTGCCTTGCTCTAAATAATGTGAAGCTACAGTTGTCATACTGGTTTAGAATAGAGTCCAGATTTAGGTTATATACAACATGATAAAAATGGCTTGTCAAATAATGAGAAAATGGAATATTTAATAAATATTTGTAGTAAAATTTCCTCTTGGAAAAAAAATCCCACACAGGCTTGGCTCCCATGCTCAGTGGTTAGGGGGCTGGCCGGTTTGAACCCAGCCTAGGCCTGCTAAACAACAATGACAACTGCAACAAAAAAATAACCAGGCATTGTGGCAGGCATCTGTAGTCCCAGCTACTTGGGAGACTGAAACAAGACAATTGCTTAAGCCCAAGAGTTTGAGGTTGCTGTCAGCTGTGATACCATGGCACTCTACCGAGGGTGACATAGTAAAACTCTGTCTCAAAAAAAAATATATCCCACATAACAGTCTATATCCACAAATTCCAGGTGGAAAAATAATCAAATGGCAAAAAAAAAAAAAAAAAGAATGTTTATCAGTAGGGGAACAGTTAATTAAATCTGGGTATTTAGTGGGAATGCAGTGTATTAGTAAAGAGCACACGGGAGGAGGCTGAGGCTGGAGGATCACTTGAGCCCAGGAATTGAAGGCTGTAGTGGGCCATGATGACAACTCCAGCCTGGATGACAGAGACAGGTTGGTGGATTGCTTCAGCTCAGGAGTTCGAGACCAGCTTGAGCAAGAGCAAGACCCTATCTCCACTAAAAACAGAAAAACTAGCCATTGTGGTAGGTGCCTATAGTCCCAGACTAGAGAATCCCTTGTGCCCAAGAGTTTGAGGTTGCTGTGAGCCATGATGCCATGGAGCTCTACCAAGGGTGACAAAGTGAGAAAAAAAAAAAATGGAATAAGAAAAGCATCACAGGGTGGCACCTGTGGCTCAGTGGGTAGGGCGCTGGCCCCATATACCTAAGGTGGCAGGTTCAAACCCGGCCCCGGCCAAACTATGACAAAAAAATAGCCAAGCATTGTGGTGGGCGCCTATAGTCCCAGTTACACAGGAGGCTGAGGCAAGAGAATCACCTAAGCCCAAGAGTTTGAGATTGCTGTGAGCTGTGATGACACAGCACTCTACCACGGGCAATAAAGTGAGACTGTCTCTAAAAAAAGAAAAGAAAAAGGATCACTAAAGCATTTATAGAATTGAGATAAACAGCCAGGCGTAGTGTCTCATGCCTGTAATCCCAGCACTGTGGGAGGCTAAGGAGGGAGAATTGCTGGAGCTCAGGAGTCTGCGACTCTTCAGTCTCCTAAAGAAAAAGAAAAACCCAGACAGGCGCCACAGGGAGCGCCTGTAATCCCAGGGGTTTCCAGAGGCTGAGGCAGTGGGATGCTCATAGCCTGAGTCTGAGGTTGCAGTAAGCTATGACGCCATTGCACTCTGCTCATGTCATAGGGTGGGACTCTGTCTCAAAAAAAATAAAAAATTGAGAAAAACAGAGATGTTGGGGAAAAAGTCAGTTTTCTTTTTATCTGTGTGACCTAGAGCTTAAAGTATGTTATTGAGGCTCAGCGCCTATGGCTCAATCAGCTAAGGCGCCAGCCACATACACCTAAGGTGGCGGGTTCGAATCCCCAGCCTGGGCCGCCAAACAACAACGATGGCTGCAACCAAAAAATGGCCGGGCGTTGTGGCGGGCACCTGTGGTCCCAGCTACTTGGGAGGCAGAGGCAGGAAACTCTCTTGAGCCCAGGAGTTGGAGGTTGCTGTGAGCTATGATGCCATAGCACTCTACCCAGGGGGACAGCTTGACGCACTGTCTCAAAAAAAAAAAAAAAGTATGTTATTGAAATGTCATGGAGATGAGGATTTTTCAAAAGTATAAAAACTTAATGGGAATGTTATAGCCCATAGATTCCCATAAAGTTGTAAAAGAATAGAAAATGGGCTCAATTATCCTTTACTGTATGATGTTAGTTCAGAGTGATTTGTTGGCAAATTTCACTGTACCTCATTGAGGCAGATGTAGTTTATGGAATCCACTGACTGATAACTTAATTTCACTGTAGTGTTAGGAATATGCCCAAAAGCTTAAATTCAAAATGATTAAGTAGATCATTTAAGACAGTGAATTCTAAGTGAGCTTTTTTCTTTTTGTTCACATAATGAGGAACAAATAGTTGCATTTTTCTTTGTTGAGGTCAATTTATTGATTTTGGATTTGAGGGGATTTATTTTTAAGCTTTGAACTTTTGCTTTTATTACATTATCTCATTTGATCCTCAGCACAAAGCTGCCAACCCAGCATTACTGAGATAGGCATTAATAGTCACACACTAATGCATTTCAGTACCCAGTGAACACCAGATGCGGGCTCAGTCACCACCAGTATAAATAGTACTATAATTTCGTGGAAAAAACCCACATATTTTAGATATTATTGTACAAGTAACTAACAACATTTTGTTTATTTCTTTATTTAGACAGAGTCTTACTTTGTCACCCTTGGTAGAGTGCTGTGGCATCATATTTCACAGCAACTTCAAATTCTTGGGCTCAAGTGATCCTCTTGCCTGTTTTTCATTTTTTTTAAAGCAGAGGTTGGGGGGGTCTCACTCTTGTTCAGGCTGGTCTTGAACTCATGAGCTCAAGAGATCCACTCACCTCGGCCTCCCAGAGTGTGAGCCATCTTGCCTGGCCAATAGACATGTAAATCACATTTTCTGCGTGTTACTTTTACTATATTTTCTTCTTCTGATGTGTAGCTGGGACAGATATATTTGCTTCGTTCTCTGCATCCTTCATATATTTCCAGTTTTTCCCATGGGGATAAAGGTGGCAGCAACTTTTTGTTATAAACTTTTACTGCTTTCCCTGTAACTCTTCCTTTTGGTTTGATATGAACTGTTCCTCTTGTCACTGCCCAGTCCTTGCTTGGATTTGTATCCACAAAGATGCATTGCCATTGTATACTTTTTGTGGATACTCTGCTCATTTTGGACTCACCTTCTTATGTTTTCTTTAGAGCTGTGGTGCTAAATCTTTCCAAAAGTATTTTTTCCCAGTTGTTTCTTTGGATGAAGTTGTGAACTCATGACAGAAATGTGTCCTCACGCACTTACCAAGTGTGTCAACACCTGCTCTAATAGCGTGATAAAAATGGATATCATCAGGTTTGTTATTTGCCACCTTCAGATCTTCATGCTGTGTGGAAAGTACTGTAACTGCCCTGCCTTTCTTTTGGCTATAACTTACTAATGTCACATAGGGAGAGAAGGCAAACCTTACTATACTGCTTCAGGCCTGAGTTCTAGAGGCAAAATCCCTTTTATTGCTGTGAACAGTACTAATCTGTGGTTATACTCTTTTGAAGCAACTTGAAAGCCAGGGTGATGGAGGTAAATTTTCAGTCCAGGGTAATATTTTTTTCTGGATTGATCCAATTGACAGTTCTGAACCACTATATTGCCCTGGGTAGAGTACCGTGGTGACACAGCACACAGCAGCCTCAAACTCTTGTGTTTAAGTGATTCTCTTGCCTCAGCCTCTCAAGTAGCTGGGGCTACAGGCATCCGCCACAATGCCTGGCTGGTTTTTGGTTGCAGTTGTCATTGTTGTTTAGCTGGCCTGGGCCGGGCTTAAAGCCCCCAGCCTTGGTGTATGTGGCTAGTGCCCTAAGCACTGAGCTATGGGCGCCAAGCCTGAACCAATCTTTTTACAATCTCAGTGCCACTGTAGTAATTTTTTTGGAAGCTTCTCTGATTTCTTAGAATATGGCTTTGCCACCGTAAATAGTGGCTTATAGAAGAATCACACAAGAAGTGCACTTCAATTCGTATCAGGTTTTAGTTGGTATGTAAATTCTGAATGGACAACACCCAGGGAAAGATAGCAATTCCTCATTGGCAGTGACAGACTCATAAGGATTGCAGTAAAGTGAGAACTTTTTTATAACCATATTCCAAAGGTCTCTAACTGGAGCAAACATTATGCTGTCTGTGACCTTCGCGTGTTTGCAGCAGCATCAAAACATAGACATTTCGGCAGGAGTCAACATCCTGTGTTCTAACAAAGTAGCACAGCAAACAGGAATATTCTCAGTGAAAAGATCTCAGAAATTGTCTTTATTTTGTAGGGACACACCAGAATTTAGAAAAATTTCAATTAGTCCTAAAATTTCTTCTTTTACAAAATCATCAGACTTTTGGATGAATAGTCTTTACATAACTCTTTGAATAGATGTAGTTTCTGGTTTATAATCTTGATGATTACATCCACAGTTTCATTACCAAAACACAGTTGGAAAACATCCCATGGAGTTTTGGGTTCTATTCCTGATGGTACTCCTGGTTGAATCCTCATAATACTAGCTGATTGTCATCTCCCCTGATCCATTATCAGCTGTGAGTTCCAGATCATTCCTGATGGTGCTGTCACCTGAGCTGCAGACTGATCTGTGTGTACAGCTGGGCGTGGTCTTCTTCTCTTGGGCTTCATAATTGCATTTCTTTTCCATCATCATCATCTTCTTCCTCAGAACAAATAATTTCATGTTCTGCCTCTACAAATTCTTCTTGTTCACTCTCTGAACTAGTGAACTGTCCTCATCATTTTCTTCAAAATCTGACACTATCTGACACTTCTTCCATCCCACCTACTGATAGACAGAAACTCCTGGGCTGACAGCACTCCCACCATGTCAGACCTACCTGTGGTGACCCAGAGGCTGGCTTGAACTCGGCAGCCACAGCTGGTCCATACATGTTTGCATGTGCTCCTGGACCCTGATTTTGGGTCCTTCCTAAAAAGTTGTCATTGGGCAGCGCCTATGGCTCAGTGAGTAGGGTGCCAGCCCTATATACTGAGGGTGTCAGGTTTGAACCCAGCCCCTGCCAAACTGCAACAAAAAAAATAGCCGGTATTGTAGCAGGCTCCTGTAGTCCCAGCTACTCAGGAGGCTGAGGCAAGAGAATCAGCTAAGCCCAAGAGCTAAGGTTGCTGTGAGCTGTGATGCAATGGCACTCCACCAAGGGCAATAAAGTGAGACTCTGTCTCTAAAAAAATAAATAAATAAATAAAAGAAATATAACGTTGCCATTGACAGCATAGGATTCAAGTTCTTTTGGCATTGCCCTGTGTTCTCGTAGAGCCAGAAAGTGTTTTTAGTGAGTAAGATAAAGTCAGATGCTAAGGACTAACGCCTAGAGCGGCTCTCAGTGTGGTGGCCACTGGCTATGTGGGGCTGTGCAGCATTTGAAATGTGCTTGTTGGGACATGGGCTATAAACAGTGGAAAAGACACACCAGCTTTTAAAAATTCAGTATACAAAATGTAAATGACTCCTTACTAATTTTTATACCAGTTACATGCTGAAATGATAACTTTTCAATATATTGGGGTAAATAAAATAAAGCATATATTAAAATTAATTTTACCTTTTTTTTAACTTTTAAAAATGTAGCTATTAAAATTTTTTAAAGCACATATGTGGTTTGCATTTTTGGCACATGTTATATTTTAATGGGACGGCGCGGGTCTGGAGGAACAATACTAGTGGCCATTATGGAGTCTGCAGCTTTTTAAACATTATACCACAAACAAATTAAGTAAAATTATTGAAACTGAATCAAGTATCTAACTTGAAAACCCAGAACTTCGGGTAAAGACATCAAGATAGGCCAGTTGGTGACTGTCTTGTTACTTAAGATAATACAAATACTAAGTCTGATTACTTTAAGGGAAAAAAATAGGTGGCTTATTTGAGTGGGAGAGAGTGAGGTCTTCAGTTATCTGGATAAACTCTTTGCACATTTGTTCACAAGGGTGGGGGAAAAAACTTGCACATACTAACTTTATTGGATATTTATAACTGCTGCCGGCTGTTAGAAAATGACATTTTGATTTTTTTTTCCAAAAAATATAAGATTTTTTTAATATGACAGTGCTTCGCCTAAATCACATACTAAATTTCTCTATACAGGGAGATTTCACAATCCAGGATCCATAACCGTGTTCCTGTAAGTAGGATTTCAACAAAGTTTTAGCTTCTGACAGGAAACAGACATACATTTAGCTGCATAATATGTACTAGCTTCAAGATATTTTGATTCTCAATTGTTATTAGTGTTGGTATAATTGAATTGATTTTACAATTAGTTTTTTGTTCACATTTGGTTAGAAAAATGTGGTACAGTTCCTTTCCCAGTATCAAATACAATAATTTTTTTTTTAAACAGGGTCTTGCTCTGTTTTTAGAATATAGAGATATCATCATAGCTCACTGGGATCACAGGTATGTGCCACCATGTCCAGTTAATTTTTAATTTTTTAAATTTTTTTAGAGATGGGGTCTTGCTATGTTGCCCAGGCTGTTCTCAAGCTCCTGGGCTTAAGCAATCCTTCTACTTTGGCCTCCCAAGGTGCTAGGATTATGGGCATAAGCCACTGTGTCCAACCCAAATACAGTAATTTCTTTCTTAATTGTAAATTTTTTTTTTTTGAGATAGAGCCTCAAGCTATTCCCCTGAGTAGAGTGCTGTGGCATCACAGCTCACAGCAACCTCCAACTCCTGGGCTCAAGCGAGTCTCTTGCCTCAGCCTCCCAAGTAGCTGGGACCACAGGCGCCCGCCACAATGCCCGGCTATTTTTTGGTTGCAGCCGTCATTGTTGTTTTGGCGGCCCGGGCTGGATTCGAACCCGCCATCTTAGATGTATGTGGCCAGCACCTTAGCCACTTGAGCCACAGGTGCGGGGCCAATTTTTTTTTTTTTTTTTTTTGAGACGGAGTCTTGCTATGTTACCCTCAGTAAAATACTGTGGCATCACAGCTCACAGCAACCTCAAACTCTTGGGCTTAAGCGATTCTGTTATCTCAGCCTCCCAAGTAGCTGGGACTAGAGGCGCCCACCACAACACCTGGCTATTTTTTGGTTGCAGTTGTCATTGTTGTTTAGCAGGGCGGGCTCAAACCTGCTAGCTTCAGTGTATATATATGGCCAGCTCCCTACTCATTGAGCTGAGCCTTAATTGTAAATGTTTTAAAGATTACTTTTTATAGAGTCAATTTTGTGGATAGATATGCCAAAATATTTAGATAGATATCTTGAAAGTACTTTATTGCTTTTTTTTTTTTTTTTTGCAGTTTTTGGCATATGGGGCTAACGCCCCACTCCTTTGAGCCACAGGTATTGCCCTGCTTTTATTTTTATTTTGAGACAGAGTCTCACTCTGTTACCCGGGGTAGAAGTGAGATAGCTTCATAGCTCACAGAACCCTCAGACTCTTGGCTTCAGGCAATCCCCTTGCCTCTGCCTTCTAAATAGCTGGGACTACAGGTGCCTGTTATAACACCTGGTAAGATTTTCTACTTTTATTTATTTATTATTTTTTATTTTTTTTAGACAGAATCTCAATTTGTCACCCTCGGTAGAGTACTGTGGCATCATGGCTCAACCTCAAATTCTTGGGCTCAAGTTATTCTCGTGCCTAAGAAGTAGCTACACTATAGGCACCCACCACAGATGCTCAGCTATTTTTAGAGACAGGGTCTAGGTCTTGCTCAGGTTGGTCTCAGACCCGTGAGCTCAGGTAATCCACCCACCTCAACCTCCCAGAGTGCTAGGATTAAAGGCATGCGGCACCGCATCCAGCAAGTTTCTCTATTTTTAGTAGAGATGAGGTCTCGCTGTTGTTTAGGCTGATCTCCAATTCTCCTTGCCCTCCCAGAGTTCTAGGATTATAGGTGTGCACCCCGTGCTAGAGTTTATTAGCTTTTTTTTTTTTAAACTCATTTAACTCATTTATTTGTTACTCAAAAACAATCCTTATTTTTGACTGGATTCAGACTTAGAAGTGGAAGCTCTCAGAGAGGACAGCCTGCGTCTCTTGGCAATCTGTTCCTGGCGCTTTTCTTTGGCCTCCTTCATTCTCTTGGCCAAAAGTTTAGCATATTCTGCAGCCTCTTCCTTATTTTTCTTAGTTCGCTGTTTCTTCAGAGCAATATGCCAGCGCTTATGTTGCAAGACACGCGGAGTTACAAGACGCTGAATCTTGGGTGCTTTGGTCCTAGGTTTCTTACCTTCTTTGTTTAAGGGCTTTCTCACAACGTATTGGCGAACATCATCTTCTTTAGACAGATTGAAAAGTT
>CAUYQV010043039.1:0-25880 GCA_963574575.1 Galagoides demidoff | reverse complement strand
AGGGAGGATGGTTGCAGGAATCACATCTATGATTTATCCTATAAGGGTACATGTGAATCCTTCTAAATGTCGAATATAAATGTCTTAACACAACAATTATGAGAATGACATGATGGCTATGTTGGCCAATTGGATGAAAGTGTTTCAAATTGTATATGGAAACAACACACTGTATCCCATGATAGAATTAATGTGCACAAACATGATCTAATAAAAAAAAAAGAAAAAAAAATTCCTCAGTAAAAATGAATTAAAATTGCAAAAGTTTCCCCTCCCACCTATATTACTTTCCTTTCACTGGTATAACAAGTTACCACAAATGGGGTGATTAAAATAACATAAATTTAATATCTTACAGTTCTGTGGGTCAAAAGTCTATAATGGGTTTTGGGGTTAAAACTAAGGTGTTGGCAGGGCTGTGTTCACATTATGCCAGGGTAGAGACTGTTCCCTCACCTCTCCCCTAGAGCCTCCCTGCTTTTCACTTGTGCCTCCTTATTAGGAGCCCCCCACCCATCTCCCTCTTAAAAGGAACTTTGCCATTCTTATATAGGGCCAACCTAAGTAATCCAGGATGATTGCCTCACCTCAAAATCCTAAAGGTAATAATTACATCTACAAAATCCCTTTAATCATATGCAATGATATATTCATAAATTCTGAGAATTAGGATATAGGCAGTCTGACAATTAAATTTGTGAACTCATCCTAGAAAAAGTGGTACATACCTCACTCCTGAAAATCACTATGGTCAGCAGATGGTCAAGCAGAGTACTTTGAAGGTGAACATTGTGATGAGTTTGTGAACTTCATTGTCCAACCTCTTGCAATGACATCTCTGGCATCCATTCCAGAAAGGAATTCCAAAATTGCTTTGAAGGGTGGCCTAGGCACTAGCATCAGTGACTAGCTTCCCAAGGGAAGCACTTTGAACATGACCAGAGTGATATTCAGCAAAGAGGTATATAGCACTTTTTCTAGGAGGAGTTCGCAAACTTAATTGTTAGATCTCATGAAGAATCTGATTATATAATTTCCTTGGAGTGCAAAATAAGCAAAAGTAGCCAGAAATATTCTGAAATAAAAGAGAAATGAATGGGCATTAACCCTACCTGATATTTTAAAATATTTGAAATCTATAAGAATTTGAATATGCTATATTTTATATTGAGATAGATCAATAAAATATATTAGAGTACCCAGGGATAAAATTTTTGATTAGAAATGAGAATTTACTCTATGATCATTTTGTCATTTTAAATCTCTATTATGGATTATTTCATCAATGGTACTGGAGCAATTAAAAAGCAATCTGGAGAAAATAAATAGATACATTCTTTATACTTTTATCTGAAATAAGTCCTATAAATAATTTGAGCAGCTATTTAAATTTGTAAGATAAGACCACAAACACTGAGGCAAGAGAATCACCTAAGCCCAAGAGCTGAAGGTTGCTGTGAGCTGTGATGCCACAGCACTCTACCAAGGGTAGAAAAAAAAAAGATAAGACCACAAAAATAGAACAAAATACAGATGTTTATTTCTAATAATCTTAGTATCAGAAAAGGATTTCTAAGTGCACTACAAGTCCTCAAAACCGTAGCATACAGGAATGATAAACTGGCCCAGGGGTGAAGTGGTAGGTAGTGCTGTAAATCAGAATAAAAATGAAATAAGACTGGCCAAGGATTGTTGACTGCTATAAATGAATGACAAGTTCACAGAAGTTTATTGTGTATTTCTTTCTATTCGTCTTATGTTTCAAATTTAAAGAACAGAAAGTTTAAAGAAAGAGAAGCATAATTTTATATCCTACAAAAAATTAACCTCAAAATATACTTTATTCTATTTTGCTCAAAAGACATAACACATGATGCTTCTTTTGTTAGGAAGACAGAATTTATGAGACCACACTAACAGGAGAATTATACATCTCTATGGACTATCACTAGATATTAAGTTGTATAGCAGGAAGTCAGTTGGATTAAACTGTATATTTGGAGAAATCAAACTGAGATAATAATCACACATTGTGTATGGAAACATGCAAGAAGTTATTTTAAGTGAAAAAAGTCTACTTTGTACTTGTCCATATAATCATATATATTTTAATAAGTCACTTTTTTTTTATAGGAAACAAACTACAAAAGAAAATGAGAACATTCCTCAGGCAAAAGACAAAGTGTCAAGGACAAATGGTAAACAGGGAATAGAAGTCAGAGTCATTACAGGCTGCTGTGCAGAAGGCTCAGGACACGCACTGTTTGCATCTTTTGGTGACCCACTGGCCGAGGGTCAGCAAGTTGCATGAGTCCCTTTCTCTTGACAACTGGAAGGATGTAGGCTTGGGTCATACTCACATGGATTCTCTTTGGGCTGTGTTATGGAGAGGAGCTCTGGTTCCTTCTCACTGTCAGATTTTATAAGGAAACCTATGTGTCTAAGAAAAGACAATCTGAGATTTAGTACCAGTTGCTCAGCAGAGTTGAACACTGCTGGGAATGCAACCTGCTTCTATCTTCTCCTTATCTTATGGGGAAATTGAGGCTGGGCCCAGCTTAAGCTTCTAGGGAGAGGGTGATCCACTAATGCATTACCAGGCAAATGGGAGAGAGTTTCCATGGTTACCCACAAGCATCCTCTGCCATCTTTCCACCCACACAATTTATTTCACTAACATACAATAATTTCTCATTAAAAAAATTGATGGCATAAAATTAATTATAAAATGGGCAATGATTATGAATTGGAAGTTCATTAGAAAGGAAAAATACAAATGGCTCTGAAGTCCATATAAAATTATTCAGCCCCTGTAGTCACTATACTGAGGCTCATCTACGGGAGAGAAAGGTGTGTCATTGAAGAGGGCTTTATGTGGGATGAAACCGTATCATTCATGTTACACTTTTTTGGCTAGTGGCGGATGCAAAGATTCTTGTTGAATTATTCCTCATACTTTTTGTTATGTTTAAATATTTCATTATAACATTTTACAACTAAGAAGATTATGCATATACATCCTGTATATCAGTTACACAGATATTTACTGCTCTACTCTTTCTTCAGGTAGAAAAATACTGAAAATGTCAAAATGTCTATTCTTAGAGTGTTTTTTAAACATATTCCATTGCCTTCATCCAAAGCAATAATGGGTAGTAATTTGAAAAGAATGAGGCAGTTCTACATACTGATGAGAAATAATCACTTATATATATATTTATTTAAGCATTATAAATAAATAAATAAGCATCTTGCAAAATCTCATGTATATGATGTTGCCATTGTATAACAAGTAGAAAATATGAATTTAAAAATGTACTGATACACAGACACAGGGACAGTCTCCTGGACCATCCATAAGAAACTGTTAACAGTGGCTGCCTCTTGGAAGGAAACCCAGTAGCGGAGGGATGGATAGAAGGGTAGAGAAAAGGAAATTTATTTTTCAATGTATGTTCTTTTGTACATTTCATATTTTGTTATCGCTTGCATAAATTACGTCCTCAGGAAGTAAATAAATCTTTTAAATGACTAAGAGTCTTGTGAATATTCTACATGGCATATTTTTTTAAGGACATTTAATATAATATTCTACAAATATTTACAGAATATGTATACTATGAGTCTGTTGGGTAGACCATAAGGATACAGGAGATCTTATTTTCAAGCAATTTACACTCTAATGATAGAGAGGATTCTGTTTCCATCTCTCCTAAGACTAAGTCCAAAGTCTCCAGTGGCTCCCCAGTTCTCTATTCTTGAGTCTAATCATCTCAGTTGTTTGGATACTCCACTCCCATGGACTCTTCTGTTTTCTGTTCTTTACTCCATCACAGCCTGTGCTCCAGGCCAACTTGAAACATGCTGCTCCCAATGCATGCCCACGCTTAACTCATCTCATTTCCTCTAGAGGAGACTTCACATTATTTCAACTCTTTTCCACAAATGTTTTATGGCCTAGTTCAATGACAGTGACTTCTATAAATCCTTGCTTAAACTCTCTGAAAGTAAGATTTCCTTTCTCTCCATTACCATTCTTGTAATTTATTTTATGTATACTGCCTTATATTGCTTTTTTCTTAACTCAAGATATTGAGAGGGTACAAATGTTGTTACACAGAGACTTTGTATAATGCTTAATTCAGGGCTTTTGGCATATCCTGACCAGAATAGTGTTCATTGTACCCAATAGGTAAGTTTTTGCCCCCACCCCTATCCACAATTTTCCCCTTTCCCATTTCCAATGGCCCTTTATGACAATTTGAGCGCATCACTCAGCTTCCGGTCATTAGTGGGTACCTATGGTGTTTCTCTTTCTCTGTTCCTGAGATACTTCACTGGGGATAATGGTTTCCAATTCCATCCCAATTGCTGCAAAAGATGTTATTTCAATTATTTCATTCCTTTTTATGACTGAGTTGTATTTCATGAGATGCACAACACACACAAACACAATTTAAGGAAAGAAAATAACCGTATTAAATTTGTAATACTCAAGTCACATTTGACTTCTGCAATTATAAGAGGTGCTCAATGTGACTTGTGTTAATTTCTGTTATCATTATGTATTGAGCATTACAATTTCAATACAGATTTTTCCTTTATATTTTTGGTACCCTCTGTGTGTGACTATACGTTATATGTAATATTATAATATTTTCATAGTCCACTCATGAATTGATGAACACTCAGGTTAATTCCACATCTTTGCAATTGTGGATTGCACTGTGATAAATGTTAGAGGGCAGGTGTCCTTTGGATTAGACTACTCATTTCCTTTGGGCAGATACCCAGAAGTGGGACTGTTGGGTGAAATGGCAAATCTACATTTATTTCTTTGAGGAATCTCCATACTGGTTTCCAGAGAAGTTATGCAAACCTGGAGTCCCACCAACAACCTCTGTGTTCCTTGCTTTCCACACCCTGCCAGCATCCATTGTTTCTTGACTTCTCAATAATGGCCATTCTGATAGGGATAAAATGGTCTCTCATTGTGGTTTTAATTGCATTTCTCTGCTGATTGGTGATGGTAAGCATTTCTTCTTATTTGTTGGCTATTTGTCTATCATCTTTTGAAAAACTTCTGTTCATAGCTTTTGCCCACTATTTGATGGGGGTGTTTTTTTTTCCTGATTTGAGTTCTTTGTAGATTCTGGATATTATCCCTTTATTTGGTATACAGTTTGTGAATATTTTTTCTCATTCTGCAGGTCCTCTATCTACTCTTTTGACTATTTTCTTTAGTGTATGGCAGATTTTTAATTTGAATAAGTCTATTTAGGTTTTTATTATTGCTGTATTTGCCTCTAAGATCTTATTCTTTGCCTAGGTCAATGTCTAGAAGAGTTCTCCTATTTTTTTTCTACAATTTTTATAGTTTCATGCCTTACATTAAAGTCTTTTATTCATCTTGAATTAGTCTTTTAATATGGTGAAGATGGGGGTCCTATTTCATTCTTCTCCATGTGGCTATCCAGTTTCCTAAGCATTATTTATTAAATAGGACTTCTTTCCTCAGTGTAGCTTGTGGTCTGCTTTTGTTACAAATCAGTCACTTGTAAGTATAAGATTCTATTTCTGAATTCTCTATTCTTTTCCTTTGGTCCAGTTCTCAATACTATATATGTGTATACAGCATTATAGTATAATTTAAAGTCAGGTAATATGATGTATCCAATTTTTTTTTTCTTTTTGCATAAGATTGCTTTGGCTATTTGGGCTCTTTTTGGCTCTAAATAAAGCTGAGAATTATTTCTTCTAGATTTGTGAAATATAACACTGGTATTTTGATGGAGATTACATTGAATCTGTAAATCACTTCAAGCAGGTAATACTACTTTTTTATGTTTATGAAATTTTTCTTATTGTGCATTCTCCTTAAGACAAGGACTATTTCTTAGACATCTATGTATCTCTCATTACCTCTGACACATTGTAATTGGTCAACATGCAATTGATGAATCAATTAATGAATGATCAAAGTAATAAATAATTGCATCCGTCAATGTAAAATTATCATAAAAGGTGGTGGTATTAATGCATATGTGCTCAGGAATAATTAACCTACATCTAATATGCAGCATTATCCCAAAGGAGGCTGAATATCTAACAAAATAGCATCTTAAGCACAATTGACCAAGGGAAGCACTCAGAGGAAATTAGGTGGGAAAAAACAGAAACATTCAAATACACTGCCTCCGCCCACCTCCTACCCCTGAACAGGCAGGTCCTCATCATGTGTAATTTTATACGCCACAGGATGTATCCATCAACCTTACCCATTTATTGATTTTATTTTTAGGTATAATGAAGCATAATCCTAGTACCTATTCTAAGCTAAATTAACATGTTTATTACTTTTAAGTAATAGCATAAGCCTCTACATTACCCATTTATTTCAGCTGGAATGCTGAGCATAATATTCCTTTTAAAACCAAACCAAAAATAAATCATATTTTAGAGTATTTGGCTTCATAGGCAGCATCTCAATTTGAGCTACCAATGATCCTGTTAGATCCTCTTACCTCCTGCTTATAAAAATTCACCAATAGCAGAACCTTCAGTGTATTTTCTTGGTTGAAAAAAGTTCAATAAGAGAATTCTAGAATTGTCACTCGTTTATGTTCCATACATTTGACAGTTACTCCCTGCTGTTAGGTGCATAAGCCAGATTTATATTAGAAAATACAATTGGTGCACTGAAAAATCTTATTTTTTAACCTCTTTTTTTAAGGAGGGCATGACCCACATTACCCTTTTAGTGAACTCAAAGTGCTATACAACTAACTTGAGGAAAACTTCAGGAGGAATTCTGACTTTACTTATTATCTTCTAATCTTTTCCTCCATGCTTCTATGACTAACTCTATTGAAATCTCTCTCCTCTTTCTCTCTCACCCTCTGTCTCATTTGATTGATTGATAAAAAATATATAGATAGCACACATCAGTGAAGGTTTCAAACTACATTCACATGATCAGCTCAAGAAACAGATGTCAACTAGTGACCTGGAAGTCAACCTTATACTTCTTTTCTGTTATTACTTTCTCTAAAAGGTAACCATCATTTTGGGTTTGAATAGCACAGATTACTGTGGCATATTTTTGTTGTAATAAATTAATAATAACACAATATGTGCCTGTTTGTGTCTGACTCATTTTATTCAAGATTCTATTTGTGAGAATCTTCCATATAAATAGGTGGGGTGGTACATGATTCATCCTCATTGTTGTATGATATAACATTAAACTATATAAATATATCACCATTTACTTTTGTATTCCACTCTTGATGAGTCTTTAAGCATTCCTAGTTTGCTGTTAAATGTGGCTATGAGAATTCTAGGAGATGTCTTTTACTAAAATATATACAAATTTCTTCTTCCTGGGGCATGCTTATGTTTAGTTTCAATAGATGCAGCCAAACAATTTAGTTAGCATCCCACTCCCACCAGAAATATATAAAAGTTTCAGTTTCTCCAAGTGTTTGCCAACATTTGCCATTTTACATATTTTTTATTTTAGCCATTCTGTTGTAATGTGTAGTACTATATCAATGGGATTTTAATTTGCATTTGTTGTCCTGACTAATGAAGCTAAACACACGTTCTTTTGTTATTTTTAATTTGGAATATTAAGAGGGTACAAACATTGTTGTTACATAAATACCTTCTATAATGCTTCTTTCAAGGCTCTTATTGTGCCTTTCACCAGAATGGTATTCATTGTAACTAAGAGGTAAGATTTTACCCATCATCACTCTATATTGGTTTCCAATATCCTTCATATCTCTTTGTGCCTTCATGTACCCTTAATTTAGATTTCAATTATTGGAGAATACATATGGTGATCTGTTCAGTTCTGTCAGTGGGATGTTGAAACACCCTGGAAATTAAGATGCTACTTTTTATTTCTTTGTTTATCTAGTCAACTATGCTTTATGAATCTGGGATGTCTTGGGTTAGATCATACATATTTAGGATTACCATGTCTTCTTACTGAGATGGCTCTATTTACCATTAGATAATGACTATATTTGTCTTTCTTTAGCATTGTTGATTTAAAGCCCATTTAATGAGCTGAAATGAGGAAGGCTACTCTTGTATGCTTTTTGTTTCCATTTGTGCAGAATATTTTTTCCATCACTTTACCTAGAATCATTGCAAGTCCTTGCAAGTGACTTGGGTTTCTTGGAGACAACAGGTAGTTGGGTTTGTTTTTTATTCAGCTAGTCTACATCTTTTAAGTGGAGCATTAAGACCATTCATATAAAGTATTAGTATTGATAGGTGCATACTATTGTATTCATCAAGTTGAATGATACCTTGTTTTGTTTTCCCTTTTGTGCTACTGTTATAAAAACTATGAGCTTTAACTTTTGGTTGTTTTCATACTGGTTGGTATCTATTGTGCTGTTGCATGTATAGAGCACTTCTGAGAATTTCCTGTAGGGCAGATCTAGTAATGAAAAATTCCCGTAGGCTGGCACCTGTGGCTCAAGTGGCTAAGGCGCCAGCCACATACACCTAAGGTGGTGGGTTCAAATCTAGCCCAGGCCACCAAACAACAATAACGGCTGCAACAAAAAATAGCCGGGCATTGTGGCGGGCACCTGTGGTCTCAGCTACTTGGGAGGCAGAGGCAGGAGACTTGCTTGAGCCCAGGAGTTGGAGGTTGCTGTGAGCTGTGATGCCATGGCACTCTACCCAGGCAGACAGCTTGAGGCTTTGTCTAAGAAAAGAAAAGAAAAGAAAAGAAAAGAAAAGAAAAGAAAAGAAAAGAAAAGAAAAGAAAAGAAAAGAAAAATTCCCCTAATGCTTGCTTTTCTGAAAAGGTCTTTATTTTTATTTTTTTATTTTTCCATATTTATGAAACTTAGTTTTGTAGGATATAAAATTCTTGGCTGGCTGTGGTTCTAAGAAGACTAAAAATGGGGCCTCAATACTTTCTGGCTTCTAAGATCTCTGGTGAGAACTCTGATGTTAGGCTGTTTTCCTTTAAAGGTCATTTGTCCTTTTTTCTTACTGTTTGTAGAATTTTCTCCTTCATTTCGACTTTGGCCATGTTGATGACTTTTTGTATGAAGATGTCTTATTTGCTATTGCTATGAATCTTACTGATGTTCAATGACCATTTTACATCTAGGTATCTGAATCTCTGGAAATACCAGGCAAGTTTTTCTCAGTTATTTCATCAAATATGTATTCTTGGGGTTTTTTTTGTTTGTTTGTTTGTTTGTTTGTTTTTCTTATTCTCCCTTCAGAACACATACAGAAGTCATGTATTAGCTCATTTTACATTGTCTTGTATATCTCTGAGTGATTGTTCATTCTTCTTTATTCTTTTTTCAGTGTCTTTGACTAGCTAAGGTGTAGTTGTTTGGCTAGGGCCTTGCAGTCATAGCTATGGGACTAGGCTAAAGTGCAGTAACATTAGGGTCATGGCTGCATGGTCAGGTGGTAGCAGAGGGCAGGGATAGACCCAAGGCAACTAGGGCAGTTCACTGAGGCTGTCATCGCAGGGTTCCTCAGGTGATGTTAGCAGTGCCTGTTCTATCTGAAATCCCTCATGAGTAGAAGGAGTGCTTGGCTCCCAGTCACAGGCCATGTATAATTCTCTGCTTTCCCTGCTCCTCTCACCCTGGTCTGGCTAGGATGATGAAGAGATAGTTGCAGCAAAGATGAGCCCTGAGTAGACCAGGCAGTCTGAACTGGAGTTTCACAATGGCATCAGTTGTAGTGACCTGGGAATGGAAGCCATCAGGTCCTTGCTGTGCCCATTCTCTGGTGCAGTGTCACTGTATGATCTACAAACAGCTTTCTGATTGGGACTGAGGTCTGTATGATACTTAGGACCACCTCAAAGACCAACTCATAGTGCCCATGGGGGCAGTACGGAGCTCTGGAGTTTTCTCCTACTATCCTTATATGGGTGCCTCCACCAAGTATCTTTCGATCTTGCAAAGTGAATGGATCACTCTACTCCCTCACCTTCATTTGGAGTGTCTGCCTCATTGTTCTGATGATTTACATTGCGCACTGCAAGGAAGTCTATCTGTAGGTGGGCACTGACTTGTAACATTGGAGCCCCTTTTTGAGAGCAGCATGTGAGAGGTACTTCCAGTCTTCCATCATGCCTGAATCTCTTTCTTTTGTTTTCCTACTCATTTATTAATTAGCCATTTGAATGTCTTCTTTTGTGGATTTCCATTATAAGTCTTTGCCCATTTTTCCTCTTGCCTACCTTTGTACTCTCACCCCTACTCTTCCTTCTCTCTCCATTGTTTAATTAGGTTGTTTATCATTTTATTATTGATTTCTATGAATATACAGAGGGAGCCAAAAATGTATGCACATTTTGAGAAAGGAAAGAAAATTTATTAAAATTGTAATGATCAATTTATCCCAATAACATTTGTTACATTGTATCTTGTATCTCTTGGAATTACAGGGTCAAATATTACATTTTTAGTGCAGCTTTTTTCCTTCATTTTTGGCATTATGTGTATATACCATGGAATGGGTAGCAGCAAATGAGGAAGTTTGGGGAGTATAGATAAGAAAAAAGCTGATATCACTGTATAGGAACTTTTAAAGGCAATTCTGGAGAGTGTTAAGCAGAAAGCTAGATAGGAAAGCCTCCCTCTTCTTGGAGTACACATAAGTAACCACAATCAATTTGTTGGCTGAAATGGAGATAGTAAAAACAAATCTGATGAGGACTCACATGGAAATAAGACACATGCTGTTAGAAACTAGAGGGAATGTGATTCTTGTCATAAAGTGGTAACTAACTTGGTTTAAATGCGATTGTATTTTGGTGTCTTATAGAAGATAGACCTTGTAAATGATAACATTGGATATTCAGCTGAGGATATTTATAAGCATAGTGTTGAAGGAGTAGCTTGGTTCTTCCTGACTGCTTGCTTATATTATAATAAAATATGAGAAGAGAGAAATAAAGTGAAGTTAAATTATCAAGCAAGGCTCGGTGCCTGTGGCTCAATTGGCTAAGGCGCCAGCCACGTACACCTAAGGTGGCAGGTTCGAATCCCCAGCCCGGCCCCGCCAAAACAACAATGATGGCTGAAACCAAAAAATGGCCGAGCGTTGTGGCGGGCACCTGTGGTCCCAGCTACTTGGGAGGCTGAGGCAGGAGACTCGCTTGAGCCCAGGAGTTGGAGGTTGCTATGAGCTGTAATGCCATGGCACTCTACCCAGGGGGATAGCTTGAGGCTCCGTCTCAAAAAAAAAAAAAAATTATCAAGCAAAAATAAAGGAAAACTTGGATATTTGGAAAATTCTCAGCCTATTTATATCACACAAAAAAGTATATTTAAAAGAAAACACTAAGGATATGGTGGACCCATCCTTGGTAAGGAGATTAGCACAGGTATGAACCACAAACCTAATCAGCCACCCCGAATGGAACAATGCCAGTTTAAACTGAGAGGGACAGAATGAAGAAAAGGCTATTATAGTTGGATTTTATGAGACAAAACCATAGAGTTATTAAGTCTCTAATATGTCTTATGCTTCAAGTCAAGGGAAGAATGTGTGTTTGAAATCATGAATGCTTCAAAAGATATGTCATTTTCTCACAGTTATCAAGCCAAGGGGCCTCTACCCAAGGCTTTGGATATGAGGCCTCCTGGAACCTTAGCAACAGAACCACTCAGAAAACTATAGGCATGACACCCCCCTCCTCATCCCCTAGCAGAGCTTCAGGGGCAGGACTGCCACCCTTGGGTGGGAGGGGCTGGGCAGAAGGCAGAGCATCCGGCCAAAATGGATCACTCTCAAGACAAGATGTCATGGAGTTTACCTCACTAGGTTTTGGACTTGCTTGGGACCCATTACTCCCTTCCTCTTCACAATTAATCATTTTTGCAATGGAAATTTCAATCCCTTGCCTGCCCTACCACTGTATTTTAGAAGCACACAATTTGTTTGTTTTCACATGCTTACAGATGAGAGGAATTTTTCCCCTGGCAGGACAAATTATACCTGGAATCTCACCTATACTTGATTTAGATAATATTTAGGTGAAACTTTGGCAATTAAATTTTAGAGTTGATGCTGGAAAAATTAAGACATTTGAAGCTGTTGGGATAGAATAAACATAATTTTTATGTGAGAAGAAAATGAATTTGGGGATCAGGGACAGAATATATACACTTAATATTTGTATCTTCCCCAAACTTAAACATATGTAGAAACACTAATTCCCAGTAGGGCTCTCATGATGGGATCTTTATAAAAGAGAAAGATACATGAAATCTTTTTTTACTCTTTGAAGACAGAAAGAGAAGATGGTTATATGCACACTAAACAGACTGCCCTCACTAGACACCAGATCCACCAGGATCTTCATCTTCGAATCCTAGCTTCTAGAATTGTGAGAGTTAAGTGTTTATTTTTTAAGCCATGCAACATATGGTATTTTTGGTATAGCAGTCCAAACTGATAAAGAGATTACTATGCATCGCCAGGTCATAGCTTAAAACACATGTGACTTACCAACTAAGTCCAAAAACATGCAAAGTTATTTATACCATTCTCAATGAATCAAATCCATGGGTCACAGGCTTGAAAACTGAAATAATAAAAATGTCTGAACACTCGGTCTTAATTTTTGCACTTATCACTTACTAGTAAGAATCAAAATCATGGACTGGCTTGGCTCCTAAACCACACTTTGAATAGCAGTGGTCTAGAAGTCTTGCTCGTCTTTCATTAGATCTTAAGGCATTTGACATTTTTCTGCTTTTAGAAATGGTGTCATTTAAAAATTTGTCAGTGTGATTTTTAATTAATTCTTTTAGCATTTTCTTTCTCTCAACCAAATCGGCATTTAGATGCCATTGTGTCCAAGGACACCTCTTTCTAACCGATTCTGTAGTCCTGCTGATCTTCCTTCCACGTTTGGATAAATGAGCTACACTATCCTGCCGTCAAACCCATTTCAGAAGAAAGAAACACATTTCCTCATTCTCTATTCTTTGTTTCCTATTCTCTTCTGGTGACATCAAGCTGAAATTTACGCACTTAAGTGACTCATTTGAAATATATGGATAAAGTTGTCATTTGCTTTTTAAAAGAACTTAATATATTAGCATTTTTCTATGTAAGTAAATTATAGATGAAAAATCATGCATTCTATAGGAGATCAATGAATTCTATTCTAAAAAAAGCAGTGGCCTTAGCCCATCATTGCAACTCTAATCTTAAGAACAGATTATAATTCTCCTTTTAAGATAATGTCAATAACAACTCATATTTAGAGGATTTTTTGCTAGGACAGGACCTACAGTGCAGGGAACTTTAGCAGCCTATCTGAGGCTCTAAAGATTGTTAAAGAAAGGCTCAATCTAGACATGTCTCCAGACAGACCCTCCCCTATTTTTCCTGCTCAATCATAGTTCACAGTCTGTGCCACACTCCCTCTTCACCTACATTTTTATTTTCTGTATATTAGTTATATGTGTTGGTCTAGGAAGTAGAATAGGTGTTGCTTTCTGATTTTGTTTATGTATTTTGCTTTTCATTTGCTTTTTATTTTTCTTTCTGATTTTAAACTCTCTCCTTCCTTCCATGGACAACAAATTCTACACATTTCTTTCAAATCATCACTTTTCTCTGGAATCTCATATAACTTTATCAAAAGTCAGACAGATAGGTGAGCTGACTTCTATGGGTAAAACAACTTTAACATTGCAAGCAAAATTTGATTTGTCAACAAATGAAATATTATTCTCAAGAATAGATATCCAGAAATGTCAATATATAGCTGCTTCATTAATGGTAAAGCATTACATCTATTTTTTTATAATAATTTCTTTAGAGCACAACATTACATCTAGAATCATCGTAACAAATCATTCATTAGAAAAAAATCTAATAAATGGGATAATTACAAGTTAGCTACATGTGATGTCATTAAAACAATAAGAATCCACTTTTATTAAGCTCTTTGAATACAAGCTAATTGCATGTGATTTCAAGACCTCAGTGTCTTCCTATATGATAATGAAAAATATGTTAATATCCACCTAATATTATTCTTCTAAATAAATGGGATAATCCCTGTGAATACACTGACTTTTTCATAATATCCATGCAATAGATATCATCTCTTATTTACAAGGTATTACCATATGATATATGTAAAATGTGTCTTATCATCCTCACCCTCACTCTCTAGCAAGGCTCTTATGTCAATGCCTTTTACACATCACTATGATTCTGTCACTCCATCCCCTCTCAGGAGCTTGAAATTATATATTGGCCATTCTCTAGGGAATGGCAAGCATGATCTCTGGGAGGGGCATTTATGGCCTCAAGCAGCTATGGGCAGAGTCTCTACCTGGAGGCCAAGAGATAATACAGACTAGCAGATGCTTCTATATAAAACACCACGAGCACTATCAGTATACCCAGCAGATAAATAATTACTAAAGACATTTTTTGAAATTCAACTACCTAGTAAGTTTTTATTGTGCTTCTTCTGTGCATTTATGTCTGGCTTGCATATCTTTTGAACAATCATTTTTTTAAAAAGTCCATATGTTAATCCACAGGAATATAAGTCAGAAGAAAGAGAATAAATTGGTTTTGAGATTGGATATATTCATGATCTTCTCTGACTCTTTTTTCTTTTATCTATAGCACAAAGGAAGAATAGAATATTAAAGACAAATGATTTGTTCTCAAAACTTCTTTGTTAGTAAATTCAATCCAGTGGAAATATTGCAAAGGCTTCACTTTATCCTGTAGAATCTACATGCAATACTCTCAGCATATTTGTAAAATCAATGGCATATTGTATAGACTTGTTATTTTGCCCGGTGACCTGGAGACACTGGGAAATTACTGAACCATCAAGACTGCAGGAAAGTCACTAAATGAGCCAGGGAGTTAAAAAAAAAAAAAAAAAGAGCGAGTGAGTGCAGTGAGGAGGCTGGCTGACCACCCATCAGTTGTATCAGTGCAACACTGCCATTTACCACTCAATACCTGCTTTTCAGCAACTCAGATTCAGGACCTAATGTGGTCACTCACACAGCTCAGCCATGCTTTCTTGTAATTTTGACTTGGAAAGGAAATTATAGACTTTCATAGTGTTTGTCAGCTAGAAAATTATTTGGAACCACAATACCTTTGACTAGTAAAATTAATTTAAAAAACCTTTTAGAATAAACTATAAGTGACTACATGGACCAGATGGACTTTGTTTCTCTTCAACATATAACAAAGAAAGGAAAGAAAGAAAGAAAGAAAGAAAGAAAGAAGTGAAATGAAATGAAATGAAGGAAGGAAGGAAAGAAAGAAAGAAAGAAAGAAAAATGAAAAAGAAAAGATAGCTATCATCAGTGAAATAAAGCTTTGCTTCGTTAGAATACACCAGCTCTATTGCACACCCTGTCCTTTTACACTGTGCTCATGTGAGCCCTGGGGGGCATGAAGCAGCCTCATTTTACATAGAGCTACTAAAAGAGCAGATGCAATTAGTAAGCTTTACTTTCTTTTTTCTTCTTAAAAGACACTTTTGGCATATTACTTCCAGAACAAAGACTTTCAGCAATTCCCTATTTTATAACTTCTTCGTTTGGTATTCAAAATCTTTAATTTATGAATATTCACCTTATTTTTTCCTACTATACAGGCTTGATGATTAAGTTCTCAAATTCATGCTAGGAAAATTGCTGCATCCCTCATTGCTGAATATCACTATGGTCTCCTTCATAGTACTCCTCTTGGGAAGCTAGGCGTGGACACCAGTGCCTACACTACCCTTCAAAGCAATTTTGGAACATTTTTTCTGGAATGACGACCACCAGAGCTGTTGTCATATATCACACAATAATGAATGCCACTCAACAAGACGCGGCCACATACAACACAAACATGTCTGTGAGACACTGATATACCAAGGCTATGAAACCTTATTAAGTGGTTTGTACAGTGTTGCCAATATGAGCTCATGATGGCAAGTTTGCACACTTAATTGTTAGACCTCATATGACAACAGCTCTGATGCTTGTTCCAGAAAAAGAGTTTCAAACTTGCTTTGAACAGTGGACTAGGTGCTGGTGTCACTGCATAGCTTCCCACGGGGGCTACTTGGAAAGAAGGCGACTGTAGAGATAGTCAGCAATGAGTCATATAGCACTTTTTCTAGGATGTGTTCACAAATTTAATTGTCAGACCTTTTTAGTTCCACTGAAAACCCTGTTTCAGCAACAAATACCGATTTTTCCTTCCTTAAACCCACTACTATGCCTCAAATTTTGTGTTTCACTCAAACAACTACCTGTATCCAGAATTTACATCTTTTCTTTCCCTTAAGCTTTTAAACATCTATGCTGTTCAAAGGACGGCTTAAATCTCATCTTCCTAAGGAAATTTCTCAGAACACCTCCACATTCCTTAAGTCTTTCTAGTATGTATTCTTCATATCATTCTCTTAGTACTACCTCTGTTGCTGTTGTTTTTTCTTATCATTGGCTGTATCTGAGTTTCATTTAATCAACTGATATTTATTTAAGGCCTATTCTAACATGATCCTGAGCTAGGAAGCCAGGGTGATAAAGAATACTTCTATATTCTTAAAGATCTCTGAGTTTGGCAGAGAAGACATTTTCAGAAGTACCTGAAGATTTTTGTCTAATACAAATAAAAGATAGAATAATTAAATGAGATGATAAGAGATACATCATAGAGAGTTTGACAAGAAATCTGTCACTTTGAAGGTATGTCTTGATGTAAAGTAAATACAGCCATGTGTCCCTCAACTATGGGGATATATTCGAGAAATAGATCAGTAAGTGATTTCATCCTTGTGCAAACATCATAGGGTGCACTTACACAAACGTAGGTGGTGTAGCCTACAACCCACTTAGGCTATACGATACAGCCTGTTGGTCCCAGGCTACAAACCTCTACAGTACCATACTGGCTGAATACTACAGGCAACTGGAACACAATGGTAAGTATTTGTGCATCTACTATTTGTGCATTATCTAAATGTAGGAAAGATAATGTGTAGCTCTACAACATTAGGTCAACTGCAATACCAGTAGGCAATAGGATTTTTCACATTACAATCCTCTTGGAGTACTGTTATCTACATGGTCTGTCTTTGACTGAAGAGCTGATATGTGGTGCACGCTGCAATAGCTAATGTTTATTCAGCATTTAGTATGTATATAAGGTTCTACCTGCCTTACATATCTCACCTCAGTTAAATTCAGAACCTCCTTATCATGTGGGTGCCATCAGCACATCTTGAACTGTAAAATACATAATAATTTTCTGGAGATTTTATTAAAAATCCAGATTTTGTTTTAGCAGGTCTGAAGTAGGGGCTGAGAGTCTACATTTCCAACAGTCTCAGGTAATGTCATTGCTGATACAGGCTCTACTATGCACAGCAAGGAGCACCATGAAAGTGGTAAACAAGGGCTATATAACATACAATGTGCCCAATTTTTCACAGGTAAATGAGTGATAGAGCCAGAATTTTAACTCAATCTGTGTGGCCTATAAGGAGTAGGTCAAAAATAAGACAAAAGGGCTCGGCACCTGTAGCTCGGGGGTTAGGGCACCAGCCACATACACCAAGGCAAGCAGGTTCAGACCCAGCCTGGGCCCACTGATCAACAATGACAACTGCAACCCCAAAATAGCCAGATGTTAGGGTGGGCACCTGTAGTCCCAGCTACTTGGGAGACTGAGGCAAGAGAATCGCTTAAGCCTAGGAGTTTGAGGTTGCTGTGAAATGTGATGCCAGGGCACTCTACCCAGGGCAATAAAGTGAGACTCTGTCTCAAAAAAAAAAAAAAAAAAAAGAAAAGAAAAGAAAGAAAGAAAGAAAGAAAAAAGAAAAAGAAAAGAAGACAAAAGAATTCTCAGCCAAGAGGTCCTATGTTGGCAGAGGCATTATGAAGTATTTTAGATGCCTCATTTAGTTTTATCATCACAAGAATTTCATTTCTGAAAGTATGGACTCTGTTTCTCATTTGAACTTACACATTGTGCACAGGATTTAATTCTAATGAAGATCTGCCTGTCTCAAGGATTAAGAGATGTTTATTAATCTCACATTGCCCCCCATATCTAGGAGGAACCAAGTTAGAGGTCAGTATAATCAAAATCATGAGAGCATGAAAATATTCTATCAATTTGGAGTTCTATAAATAGATCAGTTAGATTGGAGAATAACAGAAGAGAAGAAAGGTACTACAAGCAGCTATTATTAACTCTGGGCAAATAGAGTGAAAAAGTTTCACATTCCTTCCCTGGAGGGCTTCACCATCACCTACCTCCTGAATCAGTGTTATTTCCATTTTAGTAGAACTCTTGTATCTTTCTAAGAGCCTATAACCTAGGAAGGTTTGGGAGAATGTCCTTTAAGTGAATCTTCATAAATATATATATATATGTATGTATGTATGTATTTCTGTTTGTTAAGTAAAGTCCCCCTTGTAATTTGGTCCTACCCCCAAGAGGTGTGCCATACGCCATGACCCCCATCCCTCTCCCTCCTCTCTGCTTCCTCATTCCCTTACCCCTACCTTGTATTAGATCATCTACTTCCTTCATAATAAAATTGAGCACATTAGAATTTTGCTTCTCCATTTTTGTGATGCTTTACTAAGAAGAATGTATTCCACTTCAATCTAAGTTAATACAAAAGATGTAACATCTCCATCTTTTTAATAGCTGGATAGTATTCCATAGTATACATATACCACAGCTTGTTAATTCATTCCCAGATTGGTGGGCATATAGGTTGGAAAGAATTATGGAGAATCCTCAAATAACTCAAATTAGACATCCCATTTGATCCATCCCATTACTAGGCATTTACCCAGAAGGAAACAAATCATTTTCTTTATAAGGACATTTGCACTAGACTATTTATCACAGCTCAATTTACAATTGCCAAAACGTGAATCCATTTAAATATCCATCTTCCCCTTTGTTCCTTACCCCGAAAGAAAGTTTAGAAACAGAGGGATTTCTCTATTACATTTCTCGTTCTGATATAACTTCATCAGGTGGCAGCTGTCCACCATTGTAGGGATTAGGTCCTTCTCAAGGTGTGGGGACCATGGAGCGCCACCGTGCTGGGATTACTTGGAATGTCCTACATACATGGTCAACTATTCAATGCGGAGGCAAATGGTGTACTGTGGATGCAGAAAAAGAGTGGGCACGGTGTCAAGGGTTGCTCAGCCTCTTGTCTTCTTTGTCGAATAAGTAACAGGGCAGTACCAATAGCTATTGCTTATCAAGCACCCACAATGGGTTAGGTTCTTTTTTGCACACTTCACACACATTCTTTCCTGTGCTCACATAAATTCTGCAAATTACATTTGTTGTCTCTAATTTCTGATTTTAAATCTGAGATCATGATTAGGTCAATTCACAGACCAATGCCACCGAGCTTGTGAAGATAAGAGCTGAAATACAAACCACATCTACTTGGCTCCAAAGCCCCGCCCCTATTCTTATCACCAACCACTTCTTACTACTTTTATTTTTTAACTTGCCCATGACAACCTGATATGGCTTGAAAACAGCCCTTGAATCTGAATGCCCTAAGCTTATGATTATGTGGGAAAAGTTATATTTCTCCATTGCCTAGAGCAGGTAGTGCTCTCTTTTTGCTGGGCTGGAAATGCTGCCATGTGGAGGAGAGAGAATCAATATTTTACCAAATGCAGTTAACATGCTTGCACATGCTTTAGAGGAGCCAATTCTAGGCTTCATTATCACATACAAATGGAAGCAAATTAGGAGGCTGGCAATGTAGGGTGAAAAAAATCCTCTGTTTTGACAAGCACTCCTAAGAATCGGAGCTCTGGAGGGCATCCTGTTCCCTGTGTGGGTCCCTGCAGAGTCTTCCCAGGAAAATTACAGCAACGTGGAAAGGAATATTCATTGCATTTAAAAGGCATTTTCTTTTAGGTGAATTCGTTGTTTTTGCTAGTCCAAGAAATCTAGTAAAAACTAGTCACATGATAAGGTCAATGTTTAGGGAGGTCACAGGATCTCAGAAACAAAGCACTCTGGTTTCTATTTAAGTAACTACAGTTTAGCTGCTACTAAATAATTGCATCCTATGTTGGCAGATGCTTTATGGAGTATTTTAGATGCCTCATTTCTTTTTATCATCATAAGAATTTTATGAAATATATGTTAAGTTCATTTCTGAAAGGATGGGCTCAGTTTGTCATTTGAATTTACATAGTAATTATAGGATTTAATTTTAACCATTTGCCTACCTCGAGGACCAGAGACTGCTCACTAATCCCAAATTACACCACCACCCCCCCACATCTAGAAGAACCCAGATCAGAAGCATGTTCACTGTCAAGAATATATACAAAAAAATTACGTGTGTCTTTGGACAGCCAAGTGTTCAAAATTGAGGAAACATAAAAATAAACATTTTAACACAATAAAACAACACTATTTTCACAAATTAGGAGCTCGTGAGAACCTGTCCTATAAAGTTAAATTATTTAACTGTTCCTGTGACAAAAGACTAACATTTAAAAAATAATTAATAGCCAGTATGAAGCTGTTTAAAATATTCTTATTTCAGTTAAAATGCAGTGGTCTTCATTGTCTCTGGATACCCATGCCCATGGCAGGCTTTTCATAGCTGCCCAAGCAAAGATGATTATTGACAGAGACGACCAAAGACCTCAGGAAAGTGTGGCAGTCTCAATCAGAGAAAATGTCTTTGTTGAGTAATCAAAGTCATTTGATTAAGTTCTCTCTCCCCATGACACCAACATTTTCAAGTTGAGGTTGAGGGCTGAGTTGTCTCAACACTAATTAGTCGGAAAACAGACTGTGATTAGAGAGCTAGAAAGTGATAGGAGAGCAAGGCAGAAGAGGCTAGTGCTAAATTGGTTTCCCACAGAAAGGAATCTTGCCGTATGAGCCAGCTGTGATGCCCAGACAGCTTCATATCTGATCTCTTCACACAGGAAACTTAAAAGAGAAACAGACAGAGAGCCAATTAAATCACTGATCATAGTTTTGGCCATGGAGAGCCCACTATGACCATCAATGCCAAGACTGTCTAAACACAACAGCACATTCCTCTTTGAGCAAAAATTTCTGTTTTTCTCCTATGAAAGGCTAAGACTAAGAGCTACCAGAAAGATAGCCTTGTCCACTGACCATCTGAGATTCTGGTCATCAACTGAATGATTATTAGTGGGTTTTATTTTGTTTATTTATTTAATTTTTTTGAGGCAAAATCTGACTTCACCACCCTTAATAGAGTGCTGTGGCATCATACCTTCCAGCAACTTCAAACTCTGGGGTTCAAGCGATCCTCTCACCTCAGCCTCCCTAGGAGCTAGGACTATAGGCACAAATCAAAATGCCCAGCTAGTTATAGAGACAAGAGTCTTGCTCTTGCTCAGGCTGGGCTTGAACTCCTTAACCCAGAACATCCACCCACCTCAGCCTCCCAGAGTGTTAGGATTACAGGCATGAGCCACCACTCCTAACCTTATTAATGAATTTTAAACATATCTTCCAGCTTATCCTCTATATCACTCTTATGGTAATAATTTGAATATGCAAATATGATCAGGTTATTTTCCTTTTAAAATCCTCTAGTGATCCTTCATCTTCTACATGGTAAAATCTAAAACCACAGGCTTGGCATAGAAGACCTTCCTTGATCTTACTCTGCTGAGGTGTCCAGCCCCCTTTCTGGTTTCCCACTCTTCTTACATTTTAAGCAAACTCAATTTCTTGAATTTCTGTGATTAAATGCCTTCTCCAGGCTTGTCTACCTGAAAAATATTTTGTGTAATCTTTAAATTTCAGCTCAAATGCTCTTCTTTTGTAACATCTCTTACTCCCCTAAAGAGGTGAAGGTTCTTATTCCCCAATGGGCTCATAGAACCATATGGCAATTATCATAGTACACCCTAAAAATAGGCTTACATTTCTATTTCCCCTAGTCTACTGAATACTATTTGACAACAAAGATTGTGTCTTTCATATTTTGATACAAACATATGAGGCATCTTAGTGCCTACTATAAAATCTAGAACAGAGGAGGTATTCAGTACATGAGTAGATGAAAAAGAAAAAAATAATAGTATATCTTTGAATCCCACTTCTCCATTAGACTATGTGCTCTATTTCAGGAATGACGCTTCTCGTTAAATTTAGGTTCTTCTGTGTTTGGGTAGCAGCAGCAAAAGAGTCCCCCAAAGCATTCTTCCCTGCAGCTAAAAATATTTGCCCTTATCCTACTCTCTTTAGCCGTTGACCACAGACTACCGGAGGAACTAGACTAACAGAGCTCAAAGGTGCAAACGGGCTCAGATTTAGAGCAAGTTGAGTAATTGATGTTGTTTCTGCTGCTTATGTGGGAACACGACAGAAGTTTTCTGGAGACCGGCTAGTTCTCTTTTCCATCTTCTTTCATCCTCATCCCTTCCCTTAAATCTAACCTGTTATATGGGACAAAGCCTGTGGCACAGCCATTCTCTTCTTCTGACTTAACCTCTTACCCGATCCTCTTTCAACCTAAAAGGAGGCCTAGGCTGCTGCCTACACAGAAAAGGCCCTAAGATTCTAACAGAGTGGAAAAGGTGGATGATGGTTAATAAACCACAATCTGGGATTGGAAATAAATATTGGTCATTTATATTAATCTCAAGTTCTATTAGTCCATTCACTTATAAATTAAATTCATTGACGTATGAATTAATTTAGCACACAGATGCTTAGCACCCAGCATGTGTCACAAAGTACCTGCTAATTATATAAAAACTAAAAACAAAGTCTTAGCCAAGTAGGTCTTAGTAGCTGCAAAGAAGCTTGTAAGAGCCAGGCCAGAGGCAAGACGCTGAAATAAAATTAATTCACCAATCAAAGTATCTCAGAGAAACATCAAAAGAGTAATACATTTTATAAAGTTCTATCTCTAAAAACTGTCAGTAAGATGTAGCAGCGATGAGATAAATTATTTCGGAAGGCATTTGGTGTTTATTGGTGCATCTACATTTCTTTTTTCTTTGACTCCAGGGGCTCCAGCCACCACATATTTTTATCTCCATAAAAAGATCTTCTTCCCACTGACTGCCACTCTGTCAGCAGATGAACATAAAACAAAATACAATAAAGTAAAATAAAACAAAAGGAAAAAATGAAAAATACAGGCCGCCTGGGTAATTCAGTTACTTCTAATTCAAGTAGCAGCTTTGTTCTCCCCAGAAAGAAGAAATATAAGAATCCCAGCAAGAACTGTCGACAAAGTAACTTGATTGATTTTTTTTTCTTTTTCACATATGTGTATAAACACTTTTAAAATTCAAATTTGCCTTTAGTACTACCCACATACAACATTTTAAATTTTCAAAGTATTCAAGGATTTATTTTATAATCCATTTCCATAATATCCCTCCGCATATTTTTTTTTTTTTTTTTTGCTCCAGCCTATCTCATCAGTGAGCTCATAGCTCCATGGAGGAATTATTCACTATTCAGATTCCTCTATAAAGGCAGAAGGTGCGGATTCCATGATTATCAAAAGTACAAAGTCAATGTTGTGGAAATTTCCAGGAAGGAAAGATGATTTGCATATTGCTCTGGGTTGGAGAGTGTGCTCTCAAAACTCTATGTTGAAGTCCTAACCCCCGGTACCTCAGCATGTGACTGCTTGGAAATAAATGGGGATTTTTCAGAGGTCATTAGTTAAGATGAGGACATCTGAGTGGGCTCTAATCCAATATGACTGTGTCCTTATAAGAAGGGAAATTTGGACGTAGACACTCACACACACAGCACCATGTGAACATGAAAGCAGACAGCATGGTGATGCTTCTGTGCCTAAGATTGCCAGAAAACCATCAAAAGTGAGGGGAGTGGGATGTGACCGATTGTCCCACACAGAACCTTAAAAGAAACCAACTCTGCTCTCAGCCCTCTCAGCCTTTGACTTCAGACTCTGAGACTGCAGATCTGTGAGATAATACACTTGTTGTTTAAAACTCCTAGTCTGCGGTACTTTGCTACAGCAGCCCTCAGAAACTAAATCACCACAATAAATTGCAGTAAAATTAATCGTGCAACTTTTTTCATTTCCCAATGAGTCTAAAAGTTGTGTTTGAACTATACGGTAGCTTACTAAAGCTACAGTATGCAACAGTCTTATGTCTAAAAAATGTACATACCTTAATTAATAAATACTTTATTACTAAAAAATAGTAGTGATAAACTGAGCCTCTGTGAGTCATAGTCATTTTGCTGGTGGAGGATCTTGCTTTGATCTGATGCCTGCTGACTGATCAGGTGGTGGTCGCTGAAGGTTAGGCTGGCTGTGGCAAGTTCTTAAAATAAGAAAATTGATTCTTCCTTTCATGAAAGACTTCTCTGTAGTATGAGATGCTGTTGGAACATCAAAATTGAAGATAATTCTCTCAAACCTTGCTGCTTCTTCACAGAGTCTGTTTACGGAATATTTTAAGCCTCTTTTTTTTGGTCATATCAACAGTGTTCCCAGCATCTTCAACAGGAGCAGATTCCACTGCCGGAGACCATTTCTTTGCTGCCCCATAAGAAGCAACTCCTCCTCTGTTAAGGTTTTGTTATGAGACGGCAGCAACTCAGTCCCATCCTTGGGCTTCCCGTAACATTCTAGCTCTCTTGCTGTTTCTACCCCATCTGCAGTCACTTCCTCCACTGACATCTCGAACCCTCAAAGTCACCCAGGAGGTTGGAACTAACCTTTCCAAACTCCTATTATTGTTGATGTTTTGACCTCTTTCCATAAATCACAAATGTTCTTAATGTCATCTAGAATGGTGAATTCTTTCCAGAAGGTTTTCTTTTTTTAATTTCTTTACAGAAAGTTTTCAATTTACTTTGCCTAGATCCATCAGAGGAAATGCTACCTATAGCAGATATGGGCTTATGAAATATATTTCTTAAATAATAAAACTTAAAAGTCAAATGTACTCCTTGATTCATGGCCTGCAGAATTGATGTTGTATCAGCAGATATAGTTTTTTTTTCTATTTTTTTTTTTTTTTTTTGGCCAGGGCTGGGTTTGAACCTGCCACCTCCAGCATATGGGGCCAGCACACTACTCCTTTGAGCCACAGGCACCACCCAGTATCAGTAGATATAAAAAAATCATACAATAGTAACACAAAAAAACCAACGATCACAGATCCTCATAATAGGTATAATAATGATGAAAATGTTTGAAATGTTGCAAGGATTGAATTACTATATGAAAAAATGCTCACCATCCTTAATCATCAGAGAAATGCAAATCAAAACTAGTTTGAGATATCATCTAACTCCAGTGAGATTAGCCCATATCATAAAATCCCCAAACCAGAGATGCTGGCGTGGATGTGGAGAAAAGGGAACACTCCTACACTGCTGGTGGGAATGTAAACTAATATATTCCTTTTGGAAAGACATCTGGAGAACACTTAGAGAACTAAAAATAGACCTGCCATTTGACCCTACAATTCCTTTATTAGGTATATTCCCAGATGACAAAAAATCGCATTACAACAAAGACATTTTTATCAGAATGTTTATTGCAGCCCAATTCATAATTGCCAGGTCATGGAAGAAGCCCAAGTGCCCATCGATCCATGAATGGATCAACAAACTGTGGTATATGTACACCATGGAATACTATGCAGCCATAAAGAAAAATGAGACTTTACGTCCCTCATGTTCACATGGATGGAGCTGGAGAATGTTCTTCTGAGCAAAGTATCACAAGAATGGAGGAAAAAGTATCCAATGTACACACCCCTATTATGAAACTAATTTATACCTTTTATATGAAAGCTATAACCAAATAGCCTAAAAAT
>CAUYQV010043031.1:0-22721 GCA_963574575.1 Galagoides demidoff | reverse complement strand
TTGTGTTGTCATGTTTGTAGCTCTTTATTAAACTGTTCTGGTATTAGCAGTCTTCTTAGACTGTTTGGATTTGCAGGCTAGTCCTGTTCTGGTACATTGCAGTCTCTTATTGGGTTGTCTTGGGTTTCTGCAGTCAATTGTGCTGATTCTGGTTTGTGTGTCTTATATGTTTTAAATTTTGTATAAGTGAGTGAGGGAAAGAGTTAAATGTGACTCCCTGTCTGACTAATTGCTGCCTGTTAAATTCCGTTTGTGTTTCCTGTCCTGGCTACTTGTCATTTTACTTTATTGGTTTATCTGTTTTTTTTATAATGTTGTGTATTGTAGTCTTTGCATCCACTTAGTAATTCACTCAAAGTAAGACAGAGTAATTTTTGAAAAGGCTCTTTCAGTAACTTTTTAATTTCAGCCAAGTTCACCAAGAACAACAGTAACAAAGTGCATATTTTCTGTGAGTAAAACTAACCAGCTTAACAAAGAGAAGCTAGAAATTCCAAATTTTCAATTTTAAGAAGAGGGCACCTATTTAGTAAATATTAAGATGAGTCTACAAATCATGGGTATGTGGGGTGTGTAAAATGTAGAGACTGTGCCAAAAAAAAGTTGCGATTTAGGAAGTCAAGTGAACTTAATATATTAGTAGGATGTGTAACACCTGTTAGTCAAGATTGTATTTAATATATCAGTTCTGGTGCTTCTTTCAGTGTCCTTTCAAGGTTCCTTTAGGGAACTCTCTTAGATTTCAATTGAAGAAAAGTCACAGTGTTTTCCTTCCTCCTCTTTTTCCTGGTAAACTGTTACTATCCTTGAGACTGGGCATCACTTTTGTTTCTATATACACCTTCAATTTATGAGTTTAAGTGTCCATATTTCTGTCCTATGTACAATTATTTTAACCCAGACTGTCACCACTCAAAGTGGTTGTCCATAAAAGCCTCCTTTCACTCACAGGGCAGCTGCTGAGAAACTGACTCTCTCTGACACCTCACCCTGCAAAATTATCTGATTGAATTATAATTAAAAAGTTAATACAAAGTTGATTAAAATTGTCCTTCTTCTGCCTAAAAAAAAATGTAAAAGCCAATAAGATAAGAACTCTAAACAGGGACCCCGGGTTGCCAGTCCCCACCAGTGAAACTACAGCCCTACTGTCCTATCAGAGAAAATAAAAGTAAGTCCAGTCAACCCTGAAGCATAAAATCCCTCACAGGCCTCTTCAAAAGAGTATAATAATGTGTTCTGGTTCTGATTCTAAAGACACAAGAGTGTAAAAGTAAATTTAAACTATTGTCATTTTATAACATTTGTTCAGTGCTTATTAGAAGACTAGTCTCAGCCTGAAACAGTCTTGAAAACATTTGTGAATGCCCCATCATCACCAAACTTTTGGGTCCCTCCTTTTTTCTGTTTAAAATTTGCTTGATTATAATACTCTTAGTTGCCATCAGCCAAAAAAAAACAAAGGGAATAATTAGGTAAATTTTTGTAAGAACTTGTTAGTACATTTACTTTGTCATCTAATCACATTTCTTGTTAAAAAAATTCAGACATAGTAAGAAGAGTTTTGATTCCTTTCAAACTTACCTACTCCTTTCGCCTGGCTTTCCCACCTCACTACCTCTATTTTGCAAGATTTAGCTATCTATGGGGTGTCAGAGAAATGGCTTCATGCCCAGCCATTTCAGTAGAGGCTCCAAGAGTGTGGCCCACTGGGTCCTCGAAGCCCTGAAGGGGCTGAAAAGAGTAGAAAAGAAACAAGATTACCCCCCCCCCCCAATCTGGAGCCATTTGAGGACATGCCAGAAAGACTAAGGATGGTGAGATTGGTCCTTACCGGGACTTAAGGGTGGGGGCAGGTAAGGGACCCACGTGTTCCTGCTTCACATAAATGTAGGAATGTGGGAAGGCTGCGGAAATCCTAGTAGGTGGTCTCTGGCGAGTGACATTATAGCAAGGCAGTTTGTTTTTGTATATCTCTTCATGGTTCCACATTGGGTATGTATATATTCCTTGGTGATACGATAAAAGCAAACAAAAAACCCTACAAAACAGGATCTTCCTCCCTCGCCCGGGCTGGAGAGCAGTAGTGTCATCACAGCTCACTGTAGCCTCCAACTTCTAGGCTCAAGCGATTCTCCTGCCTCAGTCTCTGGAATAGCTGGGACTACAGGTGCCCACCACAAAGGGCTGATTTTTTTATTTTAATTTTTTTCATAGAGCCGGGATTTCCCTCTTTATAAGGCTGGGTCCCTGAACTCCTGACCTCAAGTTATCCTCCCTACTGGCCCTTCTTGAGTGCTAGGGTTAGGCATGAGCCTCTTGGCCTGGTCCTGTGTGTTCTTTTTAAGTATTTCAGATACATATGCCTTCTAAATGGGAATAAAGCGAGCCTAGCTAGACAGCGATGCCTCTCTCTTATCAGCCTGGACTTGAAGGGGAATGGAGGATCCAGGAGCGCAAAGGTGGGAGCAGTTCTAGCATCCCCTCAACCAGCCTGTGGGCGGACAGTATTCCTAGGGGAGCTGCCCAGGATGGGCCTGACAGCAGTATAGAGAAAACGTAGGAAAAACATAGGAAGTGGGTCTCAGGGAAGCTGCTTTTTGACACCTGTGTGTGCTGCTGGTCCAAGCACAAAGGGGAGGGGTGGTGGAAATGGGACAGAAAAGCAGGACTTCAGGTGGGGAGGGCAGGCTGTGTGGCTTGGGGACTGAACAGAATGGGAGATGTTACACAAAGCTTTTCTCTCCTCAACCATAAACACGGAAGCAGGCCCGCATTCCTGTGGGTGCCCAATCCTAAGAGACTATGGACTGTGTCTGGGTGGTGGAAACAGGAAAAGGAGGCTGAGTCTAGCTGTAGATGGAATTTAGTGTCTGCCACAGATGTACCCACTACCCAATGCCAAAGACGCAGCAGCCTTGGAAGGATCAGTGGAAGCTGAGCACAGGACTAGACCCAGCACCCTCCCCTGCATGTAGAGGTGACTAGCTGGGTGACAGGAGAAAGAAACATAGAAATAAAATGTTTGACGCCCAAATGTAATGAAGGACCCAAGAGAAGGTGGATGGTGTAATGAATAGCATCCTAGAAGAGGGTGGGGAATTAATTCTGGCATGGATTTGGCATGTCCCTTCCTAGTTCCTTCTCTAGAAAGCCAGTGGTTTGGGACTAGCTGATCTCTAGCGACCAGTCAATTCGAGCATTCTGGAGGCAGTGCAGTTAGACAGTAAACAGCACGAATTTTGAGTGTAAAGTTAACAGATTTTTACATACATTACCATCACCCATTTCTAGCATCCAGAAGGTTCAGTTGTGTTCCTTCCCAGTCAACCCACACCGCCTTCCACCTTAGGTAACCACCATTCTCACTTCTAAGTCCACAGAATAGTATTAATTCTGGAAATTAATATAAATGGAATCATGTAGTATAAAAAAAAGAAAGAAAGAAAGAAAATATGCTACATGAAACATGTAGCAAAAAACAACATGATTTCATTTATATCAATGATTGGGGTTGACCCTAGACAGGACAAGGGTGGAATATACCATCTAAAAGACAGAAGAGGGGTGATCTCATAGCTTCTGCAAGGTTTTCTGCAGCTATGGGTGGGCCATCCAGATGGCTCTGTGGGTCTTTCCTTTCCTTTCCTTCCCTTTCCCTTTCCCTTTCCCTTCTCCATTCCCTTTCCCTTTCCCTTTCCCTTTCCTTTCCTTTCCTTTCCCTTCCTCTTCCCCTTCCCTTTACCCTGTCCCTTCCCTTTCTTTTTTGGGTGGGACAGAGTCTTACTCAGTTGCCCCAGGCCAGAGTGTCCTGGCCTCAGCCTAGTTCATAGCAACCTCAGACTCACCACCATGACACAAAAAACATATGATTTCATTTATATCAATGATTAGGACAATCTGGAAAGACAGAAGTAGATTAGTGGTTGCCAGAGGCTGGAAAAAGAGTAACTACTAAGAGGAATAGAGTTTCTTCCTTGGGGTGATGAAAGTGTCCTAAAATTAATTGTAGTGGTGGTGATCGTACCACTCTGTGAATATACTAAAAGACACTGAATTATACAATTTCAATGGGTAAATTGTACAATATATGAATTACATAATAAAGTTCATGGTGTCTCCACCTCACCACAGGGCAGCAGTAGAAGAGATCACAGGAAAACAGTGCCCCCTGCTATTACAGACTCTTTCCAACTGCAAAGAGGTGAGTTCCATCCTTCAATTGGCTGCGGGGTGGGGGAGGGGTGTGTGTGTGTGTGTGTGTATGTGGGGGTGGTGGTGTTGGAGAACTGCACTGGTCACAGGGATCATAGGAGCGATCTAGTTCCTAAAATGTCAACGAGGCAGATTCCCTGTCCACTGTGCACTTGGGCTGTATGATTTTTAGTTTTTGGTTTTGGCTTGGTTTTTCTTTGAGATGGAGTCTCACTCAGTCACCCTTGGCAGAGTGCTGTGTTCTCATAGCTCACAGAACCTCAAACTCCCATGTTCAAATGATCCTCTTGCCTCATTCTTCCAAGTAGCTGGAACTACAGCATGCACCACAAGGCCCGACTAGTTTTTTGTTTCTTTACAGACAGGGTCTCATTCTTGCTCAGGCTGATCTGAACGTCTGAGTTCAGGCGATCCATGTGCTTCAGCCTCCTAAAGTGCTAGGATTATAGGCTGAGCCGCCACGCCAGCTGGGCTATATGTTTTTAAGCAGCAGCCTGACAGTCTTCCATAGTTCGCCTTCTTGGCACAGGAAGTCCTGGGCCTATTGTGCATGAGAAATGCCCAGCACATACTCTGAGAGGCCAGAGTTCAAGATCAGCCTGAGCAAGAGTGAGACTCATCTCTACTAAAAATAGAAAAAATAGCTGGGTGCCCATAGTCCCAGCTACTTGGGAGGCTGAGGCAGGGGGATCACTTGAGCCCAAGAGTCTGAGATTGCTGTGAACTAGGCTGAGGCCAGGACACTCTGGCCCAGGGGAAAGGAAGGGAAAAGAAAGGAAAGCCAGCAAAGACCCACAGAGCCATCTGGATGACCCACTCATAGCTTCGGAAAACCTTGCAGAAGCTATGCGATCACCCCTCTTCTGTCTTTTAGATGGTATATTCCACCCTTGCCCTGTCTAGGGCCAACCCCAGGATGAGGGTGGAGCATATTCGAATTTCAAGGTGTGTCTGCCTAGTATTTGCACAGGAAAAGATCTGGAAGGTTGGCCTGGGTGCCCATAGGTCAGTGAGTAAGGCGCTGGCCACATACACAGAAACTGGAGGGTTCGATCCTGGCCCGGGCCTGCTAAACAACAATGACAACTGCAACCAAAAATAGCCGGGCATTGTGGCCAGCACCTATAGTCCTAGCTACATGGGAGGCTGAGGCAAGCAAATCTCTTAAGCCCGAGAGTTGAAGTTGCTGTGAGCCGTGATGTTACAGCACTCTACCAAGGGCAATATACTGAGACTCTGTCTCAAAAACAAACAAACAAAAAAAAGATCTAGAAGGTTGCACGGCAAACTATTTTATAGTGGTTACTTCTGAGCTGTGGGATTTGGCTGGAAAAGGAAGACCATGGTAAGGGATAGAATTTCCTTTTTAACTTTATACCTGCAATTTAACTTTTTTGAAACAAGTTCTCACTTTGTTGCCAGGCCTAGAGTATAGTGGCGTCACCACAGCTCACTGCAACCTCAAGCTTCTGGGATCAAGTGATTCTCCTGCCTCAGCTTCCTCAGTAGCTGGGACTACAGGCATGCACCACCACACTCAGCTAGTTTTTTTTTCTTTTCTTTTCTTTTTTTTTTTTTTTGAGACAGAGTCTCACTGTGTTATCCTAGGTAGATCCTATGGCATCACAGCTCACAGCAACTTCAAACTCTTGGGCTTAAGCAATTCTCTTGCCTCAGACCCCCAAGTAGCTAGGACTACAGGCGCCCACCACAACACCAGCTATTTTTCTAGACGAGGTCTCGCTCTGGCTTAGGCTGGTCTTGAACTCCTGAGTTCAGGCAATCCACACACCTCTGCCTCCCAGAGTGCTAGGATTACAGGGGTGAGCTACTGCACCCAGCTAGATTTGACATTTTAAAAAATGTACAAGATGGGCATGGTAGCTCACACTTGTAATCCTAGCACTCTAGGAGGCCAAAGTGGGTGGATTGCTTAAACTCAGGAGTTATAGACCAGCCTGAACAAGAGTGAGATCCCTGTTTCTAGTAAAAAAGTAGATTAGCCTGGAACCGTGGCTAGTGCCTGTAGTCCCAACACTTAAGAAGTTGAGGCAAGAGGATCACTTGAACTGGGAGTTTGAGGTTGCTGTGAGCTATAACACCATGACACTCTAGCCTGGGGCAACAGAGTGAGACTCTGTCTCAAAAAAAAAAAAATTACAATGAGCATACATAACATTTCACATTTAAAAAGACAAACAGCTTCCTTTACCAAAACATGGACAAAGTGTAGGTAGAGAAATGAAATGCGATTTTATTTTCTGATTTGTGCTTTTCTTTCTTTGCTTGAGTTTCAACAAGAAACATGCATTACTTCTGTAAGTTATTTTTATTTATTTACTTATTTTTTTGAGACAGAGTCTCACTATGTCGCCCTTGGTAGAGTGCTGTGGCATCACAGCTCACAGTAACCTCAAACTCTTGGAATTAAGCGATTCTTTTGCCTCAGCCTCCCAAGTAGCTGGAACTATAGGCATTCACCACAATGCCTGGCTATGTTGTTGTTGTTGTCATTGTTGTTTAGCAGGCCCAGGCCAGGTTCAAACCCGCCAGCCCCAGTGTATGTGGCTAACACCCTAGCTACTGAGCTACAGGTGCCGAGCCAGCTGTAAGTTATTATTATTATTATTTGAGACAGAGTCTCACTGTGTTGCCCTCGATAGAGTGCTATGGCATCACAGCTTACAGCAACCTCCAACTCTTGGGCTTAAGCAATTCTCTTGCCTCAGCCTCCCAAGCAGCTGGGACTATAGGCACCAGCCACAACGCCCGGCTATGTAAGTTATTTTTAAATGTCACATCAAAACACACACGCATACACACACACACATTCACACACACAGACACCCACAGAGAGAACAAAACAGATCCAAGTTGCTCTGGTTTGTGTGGCCTCCCCACCCTTGCCTGGCTGTGGCTGGGCTTTGCATATGAGCTGCCCTTGCAGCCTCACCCTTGAAGGCATAAATCACCACAGATGCCTTGTCAGCAGGACTGGGAGGCCAGCAGGGAGCCTGGGCCCCTGGAGAAATGCTGGGTGGAGCAGATGAACTGTCGGCCTTGCCTCCACTGGATTTTTGTTCTATTAGAGAAGCAGCTCTGGCACAGGGTTCTAAGCAGCTCCAGAAACAGCTCTCTCTCCTATCCCAAGACCTGCTTTTTGTTTTATTAGGCCCAGTAGGTGCAAAATAAATGTTGACTTGCCTGGAATTATCAGAAGAGAGAGATATTTGGGCAGGGGTGGGGTGAACAGTGCTGCTAGCAAATGTTTCAACTACTAGAGAACGTTTTGAATAATTGTGGGGGAATTTCCTAAAGAGACTCTGCTTTCCTGTAGTGGGTGCAGGAGGTGAGCATCCAGACAAGCAGGTCACAGTCTGGCCACATCCAGACAAAAGTTCTGTGAGCTCTTACATTGGCAGCTCTACCCAGAAGCATTTGCCTCTGGCTCAGAGTTCATATGGCAAGAGTGCAAAATCATTTTTCCCAAGGAAAAAAAAACATTTTTTTTTTTATTTTTAGAGACAGTCTCACTTTATTGCCCTCTGTAGAGTGCTGTTGTGTCACAGCTCACAGCAACCTCCAGCTCTTGGGCTTAGGAGATTCTCTTGCCTCAGCCTCCCAAGTAGCTGGGACAACAGGCACCCAGCACTACACCTGGCTATTTTTTTGTTGCAGTTTTTGGTCAGGGCCAGGTTCGAGCATCCTGGGTATATGGGGCCGGCGCCCTACTCACAGAGCCACAGGCACTGCCCTGCAAAGAAAATTCTTAATGTTAACTGTTCTAGGTAACAAGGGTATACCAGTGGGTGACTAAGACACCACTTTTGAGACAGAGCCTCAAGCTGTTGCCCTGGGTAGAGTGCTGTAGCATCACAGCTCACCGCAACCTCCAACTCCTGGGCTCAATTGATTCTCCTGCCTCCCAAGTAGCTGGGACTACAGGCACCCGCCACAATGCCCAGCTATTTTTTGGTCGTAGCCATTGTTGTTTGGCGGGCCCAGGCTGGATTCAAACCTGCCAGCTCAGGTGTATGTGGCTGGTGCCTTACCGGCTTGAGCCACAGGCGCTGAGCCAAGGCCAGAATTTCAAAACCAGCCTGAGCAACATAGTGGAAGTCCAATCACTACTCAAAAATATAAAACATTAGCTGGGCATGGTATAATGAGCCTGTAGTCCTAGCTATTAGAGAGGCTGAGGTTAGAAGATTGTTTGACCCAGGAATTTAAGGCTGCAGTGAGATATAATCATAACACACTGCACTCCAGTTCTGGGTTGACAGAAAAAGACCCTGCCTCTAAAACAAAAAGAAATTTTTAAAATTATAGTAACTCTTTAAATGAGACATTGGTGCAGGAATCAGCATACCAACAGACTACAGAAGAGTACATTCCTGAAACAGGACCATGTATACATGGAAATTTAGTTTACCATGATGATATTTCAAATAAAAATAAACTTTTTAAAAAAGTGGGTAATTGTAACAACTGGCTACCTCTCAGAAAAAAGTAAAGTTAAATCCTTTCTTCACATTATACCCCCAAATGACCTGCAGATGAACTAAAAAACAATATTAAAAAAGAAAAGAGGGCGGTGCCTGTGGCTCAGTAGATAGGGTGCCGGCCCCATATACCGAGGATGGTGGGTTCGAACCCGGCCCCAGCCAAACTGCAACAAAAAATAGCCGGGCATTGTGGCAGGCACCTGTAGTCCCAGCTACTCGGGAAGCTGAGGCATGAGAATTGCCTAAGCCCAGGAGTTGGAGGTTGCTGTGAGCTGTGACGCCACGGCACTCTACCAAGGGCGATAAAGTGAGACTCTGTCTCTCTAAAAAAATATAAATAAATAAAAATAAAAACAAAAACAAAAACAAAGAAAAGAAAAAATTAACAATATTTGGGAAAATTGTTAAGAAATGTATTTTATTAGACAAAGAGCCTACAGTCTTAGCTACACAGAAGGCTGAAGCAGGAAGATTGCTTGAGCCCAGGAGTTCAAGGCCAGCAGTATTTTTATAATCTTGGGTAGGAAAGGCTTTTGTAAGGAAGACATACAATCCAGAATCCAGAAATGATTATAACATGATAAAACTCAACATCAAAATTAAAAACTGCTATATGATGGAAAGTATCACAAAGTGAAAAAGACTAACAGCAGACCAAGGAAAAAATACCTGCCACATGTAAAACAGACAAAAAATTAAAATCCAGAATATAGGCTTAGGGCCCGTAGCACAGTGGTTACAGTGCCAGCCACATACCCTGAGTCTGGCAGGTTTGAACCCAGCCTGGGGCCAGCTAAACAACAATGACAACTGCAATAGAAAAATAGCCGGGTGTTGTGGCGGGCTCCCGTAGTCCCAGCTACTTGGGAGGCTGAAGCAAGAGAATTGCTTAAGCCCAAGAGTTAGAGGTTACTTGCTGTCAGCTGTGATACCATGGCAATCTACCCAGGGCAACAGCTTGAGACTCTGTCTCAAAAATAAATAAATAAATAATAAAATAAAATCCAGAATATATAAACAGGTATAAAAGAAACAAGAAAAAGACAATCAGGCAAAGGAAATAGGTAAACAAACCACAGATATACAAAAGATCATTAAAATTTATAAAAGGCTGCTCAACCTTACTAGTAAAGAAGAAAATGTTAAGTAAATCAGCAATGTATGGCCCCTAGCAAGGCATTACCAGAACCGACCTCACCCCTGACAGATGGTTAGCATCATGGTCATCTTACCTTCGACACATAGTAGAGATTAACTCCAGAGATGCGCCTATCTCTTTCCATCAAGTGCCATTGTTGCACATAATGAGCAATTCTTTTTTCCTTCAAATAAAAGACAATCATTAATGCAGTTTATAAAGATGAGTAACTCAACTGGTTACTATTAGAATTTTTATAAAGTCACACTCTAGAAAAAATAGAATCATCACTGAAATAAAAGCCCCAATAAGCTACGTAAGACCAGAATCTCCTAAATTAAATCAGACCACTAAACATTAGGATTAAATTAGTTACCATGACTTCTTACACTTTTAACCAACATTCGTGGGGTTGTTTTTCTTTCTTCCTAACTTTTTTCTTAAAGAAAAGTCTACTTGTTGCCTGTGGCAACCCTAACAAACAATGGTAAATCACATGAGAAGGACAATCATAAACCCAAATGTGAAAGGAGGGAAAATGAAAATCTTGATGTGAAAAACAGGATCTTGCCGTAAATTCCTAAGGGCTTGCAAGAAAAAGTGGGGAATTAAAAAAAAAAATCAAGGGAAAAATCTAATTAAGAAATAAAGGAGAAACTACAGAGATGTAGATGTGACAAATTAAAACCAAAATCGAGGGTGGCGCTTGTGTCTCAAAGGACTCGCCAGCCCCATATGCCAGAGGTGGCGGGTTCAAACCCAGCCCCGGCCAAAAACAGCAAAAAAAAAAAAAAAAAAAAACCAAAATTGAACAAGAACGATTAGAGTTCGAAACGAGTGGGGCAGGACTGACGCCTCTCTCGTTGGCCTAGGAGTTTTAGACCTACCTCTTCTCATCTCCTACAGCACACTCCTCTCTACCCAGAAACCAGCTATTTTCACTAAAGCTGGAGGTGGTTTCTGTCGGGCCCATTATTCTAGCCTCCACTTTGGCATTCCTCGCTTCGGAGAGAGGCTCCGCGTCCCAACGGCGTTCCTCCCACACCGCCCCTTTGGGAAATCCAGTCCGTGGAGTCAGCCGCCAGGCCCGGGAAGGCGCCTTACCTTGCCACCGTTGGTGAACTTGTTGATGTACGCAGTCGCCACTCCAGGGATGACCAAACAAATGCCCATGGCGGCAAGTCCAGGGAGAATCTCGAACCACATCTCGACACGGTTACCGCGGCCAATATTCCACTCGCAAGACGATTAAAGGTGACCGGGCTTCGGCTCCCTTCCGGGTAAGCCTCGCGACAGCCAGAGACTGGGCGGTGCCACTTTACGGCTCCGGAGGAAGCGACGGAATCCGCCGGGGCTCAAGAGTGGGTGGTGCTCCGCTCGCCTAGTTCTGTTGCTTAAGTCTCTTTCGCTTTCTCTCGCGGCCGGGTGCAGTGAGAAGCTCCCGCGCGACCCAGCACGCCACAGCCGTTTTAAAGCTCGGAACTCTAAAATGGCAGAGCAACTTTCTCCAGGCAAGAGTGCTAACCAGGTATGCACCTTCCTTTTCAAAAAGCCTGGGCGGAAAGGGGCTGTAGGCCGCAGAAAGCGCCGGGCCTGCGATCCGGAGCGGGACGAGAGCAGCAGCAGTAGTGAGGAAGGCAGCACTGTGGTTCGCCCGGAGAAAAAGCGGGTGACACACAATCCAATGATACAGAAGACTGGTGGCAGTGGTAAACAGAAGGCGGTTTATGGCGACTTGAGTAGCGAGGAGGAGGAGATGGACAATACGCCCGAGAGTCTTGGGGTTGTTTATAAGTCCACCCGCTCGGCGAAACCCGTGGGACCAGAGGACATGGGGGCGACTGCTGTCTACGAGTTGGACACAGAGAAGGAGCGTGACGCACAAGCTATCTTTGAGCGCAGCCAGAAAATCCAGGAGGAGCTGAGGGGCAAGGAGGATGACAAGATCTATCGGGGAATTAATAACTATCAGAAGTACATGAAGCCCAAGGATACGTCAATGGGCAATGCCTCCTCCGGGATGGTGAGGAAGGGCCCCATCCGAGCGCCGGAGCATCTACGTGCCACCGTGCGCTGGGATTACCAGCCCGATATTTGTAAGGACTATAAAGAAACTGGCTTCTGCGGCTTCGGAGACAGCTGCAAATTCCTGCATGACCGTTCAGATTACAAGCATGGGTGGCAGATCGAGCGTGAGCTTGATGAGGGTCGCTATGGTGTCTATGAGGACGAAAACTATGAAGTGGGAAGCGATGATGATGAAATACCATTCAAGTGTTTCATCTGTCGCCAGACCTTCCAAAACCCAGTTGTCACCAAATGCAGGCATTATTTCTGCGAGAGCTGTGCACTGCAGCATTTCCGCACCACCCCACGCTGCTATGTCTGTGACCAGCAGACCAATGGCGTCTTCAATCCAGCGAAAGAATTGATTGCTAAACTAGAGAAGTATCGAGCTGCATCACACGATGGTGCTTCTGATTTTCCAGAAGACCCCGATGAGGTTCCTACTCTCATTACTTAAGTTTCCTACAGTTCACAAATTTAAAAATAAATACTCTGTTCTCTTGGAAATCTTAATTGTGTCCTTCCTTTTTTAGGGAAAGTGACAGAGAAGGTGGGTGGTAAATTAGGGTCCTGGATTAAAAGCTTCACGGTTGCTATAATCTGGACTTTTAGCCCTGGGATAAACACTTTGCCTGTGTACCTTTTTCGGGACTCCCTGCGGTAAACTATGGGGATGGGAGAAATTAAAAGAGCTAGAATTTGCTTGAGGTAACCAAAGGTGTGATGAAAGCAAGAACTAAACCTATTTATTATGTCACATTTCTGTATCGCTAGTTTATGGAGTACCTTCATGCATTTTCTCTTGGGAGCTTATACTACTTAAAAATATACCCGAGCCGCATGGCTGGGTGCTGAGGCTTCAGTGGTTAGGGCACTGGCCACATGCTCTGGGGTTGGTGGGTTCAAACCCAGCCCTGGACTGCTAAACAAACAAATAAGTCAGGTGTTGTGTGGCAGGCACCTGTAGTCCCAGCTCCCTGAGAGGCTGAGGCATGAGCATTGCTTGAGCCCAAAAGTTTGAGATTGCTGTGAGCTATGACACCACACCACAGCACTCTACCAAGGGCAACAAAGTGAGACTCTGTCTTAAAAAAAAAATATATATATATATATATATGTATATATATATATGCACGTGAGCCAAGGTGTGTGTGGGTGGGTGGAAAATTGGATTAGTAGCAGAGTACATGTAGGGGAAATGGTCCTTGAAGCAATTATGGGTAACCCCTCTTTCCATGGATGATGGTGATTTATGCTGTGCTATCCAAAATGATAAGACTAGCCTTGTGTGGTGATTCATTGTTTGAAATGTGGCTAGCGGTTACCACATTGGACATTACTGTTCTAGATTTTGTGAATCTACAGAAAACAAAAACTTTGCCAGCAATTATCCACGTTTTCACAGACTATAACAGCTGATTACGCCCTATTAAAGTTATTTGATATTCCTGTATTCCCACCTAGTTTGTAAACTACTCATCCTCAGTGACTAGCCTAGTGCTTGGCGTATAATAAGCACTTAGTAAATAAGCCCAGAGAAGGTTTATTTTTTTTTTTGGCTGGGGCTGGGTTTGAACCCACCACCTCTAGTATATGGGGCCCAGCACCTTACTCCTTGAGCCACAGGCACTGGCCCCAGAAAAGTTTTTGTTTTTTTTTTTTGAGACAGAGTCTCAAGCTGTCACCCTGGGTAGAGTGCTGTGACATCACAGCTCACAGCAAACTCAGACTCTTGGGCTTAAGTGATTCTCTTGCCTCAGTCTCCCAAGTAGCTGGAACTACAGGCTCCCACCACAATGCCTGGCTATTTTTTTGTTGTTGCAGTGGTCACTGTTTTAGCTAACCTGGGCAGGGTTCGAACCCACTAGCCCTGGTGTATGTGGCCGGTGCCCTATCCACTGAGCTATGGACACTGCCCAGCCCAGTTTTAAAGGGGACATTGAGGCCAAAGCCATGAATCCAACTGGAGGAGCTTTGACTATATTCTTTTTTTGCTGTTGCAGTTTGGCCCGGGCCAGGTTCAAACTCACCACCCTTGGCATATGGGGCCGGCACCCTACTTGCTGAGCCACAGGCACTGCCCAAAATATTCTTTTTTTTTTTTTTTTTTGAGACAGAGTCTTACTTTGTCACCCTGGGTAGAGTGCTGCTCAAACTGTTGGGCTCAAGCAATCCTCTTGCTTCAGCCTCCCAAGTAGCTGGGACTACAGGCTCATGCCACAACACCCAGCTATTTTTAGAAGACAGGGGTCTTGCTCTAGCTCAGGCTGGTCTCAAACTCTTGAGCTCAGGAAATCCACTCTCCTTGCCCTCACTCGTGGGATCAAGTGATCCTCCTGCCCCAGCCTTCCAAGTAGCTGGGACTATAGGCACTTACCACAACACTCAGCTAATTTTTCTATTTTTAGGAGAGATGGGTCTCCCTTTGCTCAGGTTAGTCTCTAACTCCTGAGTTCAGGCAATCCATCTGCCTCGGCCTCCCAGGGTGCTGGGATTACAGGCATGAGCCACCTTGCCAAGCTTTCGTGTAATTTTTTTCAAGGTTTTTTTTTTCTTCTTCAGTTTTTGGCCAGGGCTGGGTTTGAACTGGCCACCTCTGGCATATGGGGCCGGTGCCCTACTCCTTTGAGCCACAGGTGCCACCGAAGGTTTTTTTTTTTTTAACAGACAGTCTCACATTATTGCCCTCGGTAGAGTGCCATGGCGTCACAGCTCACAACAACCTCCAACTCCTGGGCTTAGGTGATTCTCTTGCCTCAACCTCCCAAGAAACTGGGACTACAGGCACCCACCACAACGCCTGGCTAATTTTTTTGTTGCAGTTTTGCCTGGGCCGGACCTGACCCTGCCACCCTCGGTACAAGGGTGTTTTGTACCCCCAAGATTTGTTTATTTAAAAAAAAAAACTAGCCTTGGAGGTGTAATTTGAATTATAACTCAGCCATATTACTAAGTAGCCATGTAATTTTGGGTTTGAGCCACCAACATTATGTGTTAATTTTACTCACTGCAAAGCAGGGAAAACAATAGTACCCACTTTATAAGGTTGGTGTGAGTGCCAACGAAGTCAATACACAAAGTGCTCAGCACAGGGCAGAGGGCAGAAATAAGCTTTTATCATTATTGCTTTTGTGGTCATGAAAGTCCATAAATCTCCTTTTTCTAAATTTCTTTTTTTCTTTTTTCCTTGCTAGCACCGAGCTTTGACGCCTAAATTTCTTTTCTTTTTCTTTTTCTTTGAGACAGACGTAGTCTCACTATATGCCTAAATTTCTTTCTTTCTTTCTTTTTTTTTTTTTTTTTTGAGACAGAGTTTCACTATGTCACCCTTGGTGGAGTGCTATGGCGTCACAGCTCACAGTAACCTTAAACTCTTGGGCTTAAGCGATTCTCTGCCCTCAGCCTCCCAAGTAGCTGGAACTACAGGTGCCCACCACTACGCACAGCTATTTTTGTTGTTGTTGTTTAGCTGGCCTGGGCTGGGTTCAAATCTGCCAGCCTTTGGCCGGCATCATAATCACTGTGCTGCAGGCGTCTAGCCATTGATGCCTAAATTTCATCTCAGTCTCAGTACAAAGGATCTCTCTAAATCTATGGTAGGGAAATAGAATTAACTTATAATTTTTGACTTTAATTTATTCCGCTGAGAAAATTATACATTTGGAGGATTTTAAAAGCTTATTAATGGGGCGGCGCCTGTGGCTCAGCTGGTAGGGTGCTGGCCCCATATATCAAGGGTGGCGGGTTCAAACCCAGCCCCAGCCAAACTGCAACAAAAAAGTACGTGGGCGTTGTGGCAGGTGCCTGTAGTCCCAGCTATTCAGGAGGCTGAGGCAAGAGAATCGCCTAAGCCCAGGAGTTGGAGGTTGCTGTGAGATGTGTGATGCCACGGCACTCTATGGAGAACAATAAAGTGAGACTCTGTCTCTATAAAAAAAAAAAGCTTATTAAATTTACTTACATGTTAACATGTGTTGTACAGATTGAGCATCCCTAATCCAAAAATCTGAAATGCAACAGCGCCTGTCGCTCAGTGGGTAGGGCCTCCGCCACATACACCGAGGCTGGTGAGAAAATTATACATCTGACCTCATGTGATAGGTTACTCTCAAAATGCAGGTATACAACACGCGGTTTATTGAGCATCTCCAAGGGAAAAATAAAACTACCCTCAGGCTGTGTGTATAAGGTATAATAAGAAATTAATGAATTCTGTGTTTAGATTTGGGTCCCGATCCCAAGATATCTCATTGTGTATGTGGAAATATTCCAAAATTGAAAAAACCTGAAATCCAGGATTGAGTACTGTGACTCATGTCTGTAATCCTAACACTTTGGCAGGCAAAGGCAGGTAACTTCAAGCCAGGAGTTTCAGACCAGCCTGAACAAGAGCCGGATCCTGTCTCTACTAGAAATAGAAAAATTAGCCAGTGTGGTGGCATATGCCTATAGACCCAGCCACTGGTAAGGCTAAGGTAGGACGATTGCTTTAACGCGGGAGTGTGAGGTTGCAGTGAGCTTTGATGATACCACTGTACTGTATCCTGGGAAACAGAGCTAGACCCTGTCTAAAAGAAAAAAAAATCCCAGGCGGTGCCTATGGCTCAAAGGAGTAGGGTGCAGGCCCCATATGCCAGAGGTGGTGGGTTCAAACCCAGCCCCGGCCAAAAACTGCAAAAGAAAAAAAAAGAAAAAAAGAATCTGAAATCCAAAACACTTCTGGTGTCAAGTGTTATTTTTTCTGACCAATACACCCTTTTAAGGGCATTTTGAAAAATTTTTAATTATCGTTGGTACATAATAAATTGTATATTTTTATGGGGTACACGTGATGTTCTGATAGAGGCACACAATGTAAATTAATTAAATCAGGGTAATTGGGGTGTCCATCACCTTCAGCACTTATCATTTCTTTGTGATAGGAACATTCCAATTCCACCCTTTTCGTTATTTTCATTTAGAGGATACCTTTGTTGGTTAGCACCATGAGCTCAGTGGGCACCAGGTACTACCTGTCAGCCTCTACGTTATCTCCTGATGGAAGAATTTTTCAAGTTGAATATACTATGAAGACTGGAAAATAGTAGCAATTGGAATCAGATGTAAAGATGGTGTTGTCTTTGGGGTAGAAAAATTAGTCCTAAACGTCCTTTTATCATTGATCATCAACATGATGGGATGGCGGTAGCAGATTTTTTTTTTTTTTTTGAGACAGAGCCTCAAGCTGTCCCTCTGGGTAGAGTGCTTCTAGATGAGGATGACGGATAGGGGGTGAGAGTTTAACGTCATGTGGCTTTCAAGATTCCCTATCATTCTGATATTTCCATGCCCTGAGCACTCAAATTATTCTACTGTACTTTTTTTTTTTTTTGAGACAGAGCCTCAACCTGTCCCCCTGGATAGAGTGCCATAGCATCACAACTCACAGCAACCTCCAACTCCTGGGCTCAAGCGAGTCTCTTGCCTCAGCCTCCCAAGTAGCTGGGACCACAGGCACCCGCTACAACGCCCGGCTATTTTTTGGTTGCAGCCATCATTGTTGTTTGGTGGGCCCCGGCTGGATTCGAACCCGCCACCTTGGGTGTACGTGGCTGGCACCTTAGCCACTTGAGCCACAGGCGCCAAGCCGGCGGTAGCAGATTTGTTGGTAGATGCTCATTTCTTTAGCAGAAATAGCAAGAGAAGTAGCTTCCGAATTCACGTCTAGTCTAGCTTTGGCTATCACATTCCACTAAAATATTTTACAGAAACAGTGGCCAGGATGTGCACCTGTAGACCTTCTGGCTGCAGTTTCATGTTAGGGTCTTACAGAGTGAATGATGGTGTACAACTCTACATGACTACTCCATCAGGTGTTATTTTTGCTTTCTATTGAGAGAGTTTTCACTCTGGGAGGCCAAGTGGGTGGATTGCCTGAGCTCACAGGTTCGAGACCAGCCTGAACCAGAGTGAGACCCTGTCTCTAAAAATAGTTGGGCTTTGGCTCTGCGCCCATAGCTCAGTGGTTAGGGCACCAGCCACATACACCAAGGCTGGCAGGTTCGAACCCAGCCAGGTCTGCTAAAACAACGATGACAACTACAAAAAAAAAATAGCCAGGCGCCTGTAGTCCCAGCTACTTTGGAGGTTGAGCCAAGAGAATTACTTAAGCCCAAGAGTTTGAGGTTGCTGTGAGCTATGACACCATAGCCCTCTACCGAGGGTGACATAGTGAGACTCTGTCTCAAAAAATAAATGTTTAAAATTTAAAAAAAAAGAAATAGCCGGGCCTTGGTGTCCATAGCACAGTGGTTGCAGTGCCAGCCGCATACACCAAGGCTGGTGGGTTCAAACCCGGCCTGGGCCAGCTGAACAACAATGACAACTGCAACAGAAAATGGCCAGCCTTTGTGGTGGGCGCCTGTAGTCCCACTTACTCAGGAGGCTGAGGCCAGAGGATCACTTGAGCCCAAGAGTTTGAGGTTGCTGTGAGCTATGACGCCATGGCAATCTACTGAAGGCAACAAAGTGAGGCGCTGTCTCAAAAAAAAAAAAAATGAAATGGAGTCTCACCTTGTTACTCCAGGCTAGAGTGCAATGGCATCAACCTAGCTCACAGCAACCTTAAACTTCTGGGTTCAAGTGATCCTCTTGCAATAGTCTTCCAAATAGCTGGGACTATAGGTGCCCACCACAACACCTGGCTATTTTTTTCTAATTGTATTGTATTTTTATTTTTTGAGATAGAGTCTCATTCTGGTGCCCAGAGTAGAGTGATTCAGTGAATCTCTTGCCTCAGCTACTTGGGAGGCCAAGGCAAGAGATTCATAGCTCACAGCAACCTCAAGCTCTTGGGTTCAAATAATGGTCCTGCCTTAGTTTTTCTAGTTTTAGTAGAGACCAGGTCTTGCTTTTGCTCAGGCTGGACTCCAACTTTTGAGCTTATCCAGTCCTTCTGCCTCAGCCTCATAGAGTGCTGGAATTACAGTTGTGAACCATCGCCCCTGGCCTTGGCAACTTCTTTGAGGATAAGTTCACTATAGATAGGTGGATTTCTGGGTTTTATAGTCTGTTCCATTGGTCCATGTGTCTGTGTTTATGCCAATAGCATGATGTTTTGGTTACTACAGCTCTGTAGTATAATTTGTAGTCACGTAATGTGATTCCTCCAGTTTTGTTCATTTTGCTCAGGGTGGGTTTGGCTATTCTGGGTCCTTTAAGGTTATTTCTTTCCATTTCTGTGAAGATTATCATTGGTATTTTGATGGGAATTGCACTGAATCTGTAGCTTGCTTTGGTTAGTATGGAAACTTCAACAACATTAATTCTCCCAGTCCAAAAGTATGGAATGTCTTTCCATTTTTTTAAGTCTTCAATTTCTTTCATCAATGTTTTATAGTTTTCATTATAGGGATCTTTCATTTATTTGGTTAAGTTTATCCCTATTACTTTATTTGTAGCTATTATAAATGGGATTACTTTATTGGTTTCTTCTTCAGATTGCTTACTGTTGGAATATAGAAATACTCATTTTTGGGTAGTGCCTGTGGCTCAGTGAGCAGAGCGCTGGCCCCATATACCGGGAGTGGCAGGTTCAAACCTGACCCCGGCCAAACTGCAAAACAAAAAAAAACAGCCGGACATTTTGGCGGGCACCTGTACTCCCAGCTACTTGGGAGGTGGAGGCAAGAGAATCGCCTAAGCCCAGGAATTGGAGGTTGCTGTGAGCTGTGACACTACAGCACTCTATCAAGGGCAATAAAGTGAGACTCTGTCTCTACAAAAAAAACCCCTCATTTTTGTTTTTTTTATTTTTTATTATTATTTTTAATTTTATTGCACATAGGGGCGGCACCTGTGGCTCAGTGGGTAGGGCGCTGGCCCCATATGCGGAGGATGGTGGGTTCAAACCAGGCCCTGGCAAAATTGCAACAACAACAAAAAATAGCCAGGCATTGTGGTAGGCGCCTGTTATCCCAGCTACTTGGGAGGCTGAGGCAAGAGAATCACCTCAGCCCAGGAGTTGGAGGTTGCTGCGAGCTGTGACGCCACGGTGCTCTACCAAGGGCGATATAGTGAGACTCTGTCTCCACCAAAAAAAAAAAAAAAAAAAATATATATATATATATATATATATATATATAGCTCATAAATCAGATTTGATCAAGTTTATTTATTTATTTATTTATTGTAGTTTTTGGCCAGGGTCAGGTTTGAACCTACCAAATCTGGCATATAGGGCCAGCGCCCTACTCCTTGAGCCACAGGTGCTGCCCAAACTACTCATTTTTGTATGTCAATTTTGTATCCCTTAACTTTACTAAATTTGTTTATCAGTTCTAATAGATTTTTGGCAGAGTCTTTAAGTTTCTCTAGATATAAGAGCGTATCTGTCTGCCAAAGATAATTTGACTTCTTTTTTCTAATTTTGATGCCCTTGATTGATTTTCTTGTCTGATTGTTCTAACTAGAAATTCCAGTATTATGTTAACAGTGGTGAATACGGGCATCCTTGTAGCTGGGCATTGTGGTGGGTGCCTGTAGTCCCAGCTACTTGAGAGGCTGAGGCAAGAGAATCGCTTGAGCCCAAGAGTTTGAGGTTGCTGTGAGCTGTGATGCCACAGCACTCTACCAAGGGCAACACAGTGAGACTCTATCCAAAAAAAAAAAAAAAAAAGAAAGAAAGAAAGAAAGAAAGAAAAGAAAAAAAGAAAATGTGCAAATGTGCATCTGTGGCTTGTTCCAGATCTGGAAGGAAAGGCTTTCAGTTGTTCTGCATGCAGTATGATACTAACTATGGGTCTGTCATATATGTCTTTTATCATGTTGAGGTTCCTTCTACACACAGTTCCTTAAGAGTTTTTATTATGGGCTTGGCACCTGTAGCTCAAGCGGCTAAGGCGCCAGCCATATACACCAGAGCTGGGGGTTCAAATCCAGCCTGGGCCTGCCAAACAACAATGATGACTGCAACCAAAAAATAGCTGGGTATTGTGGCAGGCGCCTGTAGTCCCAGCTACTTGGGAGGCAGAGGCAGGAGAATCGCTTGAGCCTAGGAGTTGGAGGTTGCTGTGAGCCGTGATGCCACAGCACTCTACCCAGGGTGACAGCTTGAGGCTCTGTCTCAAAAAAAAAAAAAGAGTTTTTATTATGAAAGGATGTTGAATTTTATCAAATGCTTTTCCAGCATCTATTAAAATGATGGTATGGTCTTTATCCTATTGAAACGATGTATCACAATGATTGATTTGCATATGTTGAACCATCTGTACATTGCTGGGATGAATCCCGCTCGATTATGATGAATAATCCTTTTAATGTGTTGTTGAATTTGGTTTACCAGCATTTTGTTTAGGATTTCTGCCTCTATGTTCATTAGACATATTGTCGTATAGTTTTCTTTTTTTTGTTGTTCTTTGGTTTTGGAATCAGGGTGATATAGGCCACATAGAATGTATTTGGTAATATTCCTTCCTTAGCTTTTTGGAATAGTTTAATTAGGATTGGTATTAGTTCTTCTTTGAATGTTTGGTAGAATTCAGTAGTGAAGCCACTGGGCCCTGAGTTTTTTTTTTTTTCTTTCTTTTTTGCAGTTTTTGGCCGGGGCCGGGTTTGAACATGCCACCTCTAGTATATGGGGCTGGTGCCCTACTCCTTTGAGCCACAGGCGCCACCCCCTGAGTTTTTCTTTGATAGAAACCTTTTTTATTACTGCTAATGTGTCATTTCTTATTATTGGTTTGTTCAGGTTTTGCATTTCTTTCTGGTTCAATGTAGGTAAGTTGCATGTGTCTAGGAATTTATCCATTTCTGCTAGGATTACAGGCATGAGGTTTTCCAATTTATTGGCATATAGTTGCTCATAGTAGTGTCTAGTGATGTTTTTAATTTCTGTAGTAGCAGTTGTAAAGTCTCCTTTTTCATCTCTGATTTATTTGAGTCTTCTTTCTTTTTTTCTTAGTCTGGCTAAACACATGTAAATTTGTTTATCTTTTAAGAAAAGCCACTTTTGGGTGGCGCCTGTTGCTCAGTGGGTAGGGTGCTGGTCCCATATACCAAGGATGGCAGGTTCAAACCCAGCCCCAGCCGAACTGCAACAACAAAAAAAAAAAAATAGAAAGAAAACCCACTTTTTAGGCAGGGCAAGGTGCTCACACCTGGAATCCCAGCATTCTGTGAGGATTGATTAAGCTTAGGAGTTTAAGACCCGTCTGAGCAGGGGACCCTGTCTCTACCAAAACTAGAAAAGATAGCTGGACATGATAGTCCACACTGTTTCTACAAATAGCCAGGTGTTGCTGTGGCAAGCACCTGCACCTGTAGTCACAGCTACTTGGGAAATGGAGGCAAGAGGATAACTTGATCCCAGGAGTTTGAAGTAGTGGCGAGCTATGATGATACCACTGCATTCCAGCTGGGGCAACAGAGCAAGACTCTGTCTCAGGGAGAAAAAAAAAAAAAAAGCCTGTTCAATATAGGACAAGGAAGCTGTTTAAAGGAAGGTTCTGTTTGTGTGTAGAAATTTTCCTTTTGCTTTTCTAAAATGGGATCCTTCTGAATGGCGTTTTTGCCCGAAACAAAAATAAAGAAGGGTCCCGGCTCGGCGCCTGTGGCTCAATCGACTAAGGCGCCAGCCACATACACCTAAGGTGGCAGGTTCGAATCCCCAGCCCGGGCCCGCCAAACAACAATGATGGCTGCAACCAAAAAATGGCCGGGCGTTGTGGCGGGCGCCTGTGGTCCCAGCTACTTGGGAGGCAGAGGCAGGAGACTCGCTTGATCCCAGGAGTTGGAGGTTGCTATGAGCTGTGATGCCA
>CAUYQV010043028.1:0-50524 GCA_963574575.1 Galagoides demidoff | reverse complement strand
GGAGCCTCAAGCTATCCCCCTGGGTAGAGTGCCATGGCATCACAGCTCATAGCAACCTCCAACTCCTGGGCTCAAGCGAGTCTCCTGCCTCCGCCTCCCAAGTAGCTGGGACTACAGGCGCCTGCCACAACGCCCAGCCATTTTTTTGGTTGCAGCCATCATTGTTGTTTGGCAGGCCGGGCTGGGGATTCGAACCTGCCACCTTAGGTGTACGTGGCTGGCGCCTTAGCCGATTGAGCCACAGGCGCCGAGCCTAAAATAATTTTTAAAATTTGTGTTTCACATATTTATCCACTGCTATTTCATTACATCTGAGTCCAATAAAATAAAACAAAAATTATTAAAACAGATCTTGTTCTTTTTTTTTTTTTGAGACAGAGCCTCAAGCTATCCCCCTGGGTAGAGTGCCATGGCATCACAGGTCATAGCAACCTCCAACTCCTGGGCTCAAGTGAGTCTCCTGTCTCAGCCTCCCAAGCAGCTGGGACCACAGGTGCCCGCCACAACGCCCGGCCATTTTTTGGTTGCAGCCATCATTGTTGTTTGGTGGGCCCGGGCTGGGGATTCGAACCCGCCACCTTAGGTATACGTGGCTGGCGCCTTAGCGGATTGAGCTACAGGCACCGAGCCGATCTTGTTCTTTAGTAAATATAACTCTCATGTTTACCAAGGCCAGTAACAAAATAGAAATAGGTTACTTGTTCACAAGTAATTAAATAAAATATACATATTGAGAGAGCAAATGCAATACTTGTTTTCAAAAAATATTTAATGACATGAGAAAAATTCCAAAAAAGTTCTTTTAAATTCAAACACAAGGCTGTACATAGTTATAATCCCAAATTGAGAGGAGTCCCCTTCAGTTTCCACAAAAGACCATTAAAAAGATGATTAAGTGCTAAGTACAGTTTTCTCTTGGGTGTACAATTTCAAACAATTATATTTTCTTTTTTCCTTAATATTTTTCTGTTGTTAATAGACATTATTATTATCAGTAAAAAAAGTTTTTGGTATAAGGAAAATTAAAACAAAAGCCCATACATAATTCAAAAGATGATATGAATGTATCATACAACATAAAAATCACACATAATAGGTGACCTTGTCAGGCATACTCTGACCCCCCCATGTGCCTACCCCAAGGTTTGCAGAGCATCCTGTACTACTTCTGTGGGATGTTCACAAGACGCTGCATGAATGTGTGCATGAGTGATGAAGATGGGCCCTCCAGGGCCCAGAGGGCAGGCACACATCTACTTGATAGCCATCAGTCTGCCTGACTTTTCACATCTCTTTAATAGGAAAGCATCGTGGTAAAATAGAGCGAGTGTCCTGCAGAGGAAATGCCACACAATGGTGTATATTCTGCCCTACTACTGAGCCTTTCCAAAATAACCAAGACAAGTCCAAGGACAGGAAACAGAAATCCCTTCTTAGTTCAAGAAGTAAGCAAACTAGTGAGATCAGTTTTATTAAGCTATCTTCTCCTTTCCTTCCTACCAGCATAGACCCCATCTCTCCCTTCAGTGGAAATGTTTTAGAAGCCATTGTAAGGACTACTAATCCAATACCAGTTTTTCCTGAAGTCTCAAATCAATCGAGGAAAATGCCTCAATACGCTGAACTAAAATTTTGAGACCAAATGCTTAATATAGTGTAACTTAAAATTACTAAGCAACAAATTGAAAGCAACCACTGCAACAACTTTTGCTGAATTTGGTGCACTGTTACACTGAGATATGTGTAACAAACAGAGATGTATGTAGAAGACCTAGAAAACTCCTAAGCTATACTCTTAAGTTTTAAATATTACTAGTGCATCTGTTAAAAAGTCTTTTTCTCTGTATTGGAAAGTGTGCTATCAGAAGGCAATGCCAGGAATGGCATGTCCAAAATGGGCTGTCAAAGCAGCTAGGCTCTGCGACAACTTTTTCCTTCTGTGGCACTACAATTATTATGAAGCACCAAATGAAAATAGAGTATTACGTGACTCTTTTAAAAGAACAGCCATACTAGGTATGACAGCCTGACTGTAAACAGTTCAAGCAGAGGAGGTCATCTACAGTATACCTCTTCCTGAGCTCCATGGATTTCATAGCCTACATCAAGACTGAAGTGAGGTAACTGCAAAGGCATGTCATGAGGAGAAAGAGAAAGAGAACAATCCTCAACTCACCTCTGATAACACCGTAGCGGGTTTTACTACTTCTCTTAGAAGAGAAATGTCCGTGGAGGTGGAGCGGACAGGTCCCCACTTGGGTTGCTTTTGTAGTGCTGATATATTATTGTTCTCTGGACCCTGCAGTTCAGGAAAATCCAACCTTGTAAACTCAAATTCAGGTTTGGAAGGAGATGTACCCTTTGCAATGATTCTGGACTTCCTGTCCGTTCGTTTATGATAACCATCTGTAATTACAGAATTAAAAGCAAGGGTAAAAATTGAGGTAGCATTTGGTGACCGTACTTAAGTTGCAGAGTAGAAAATCTGTTGCTATTTATCTACAGATTGTTGTCAAAACATCTGAACTTTCACTAATGATGTTAGTCTTTTTGCAAAAGCATAAAGCATAAATGACCAGAAGTATCAATCACTCTGGTTAGGCCATCATGCAGAAAAACCAAAAGGCATTAGAAATTTTAGTATAGTCATTGACCACATAACGATATTTGGCCAACAGTGGATTGCATGTAGAATGGTGGTGTCATGGAGCTAAAAATTCCCTATCGCCTAGTGAAATCATAGCCTTTGTAACAAGGCACTGCAATAAACACTTCCTCAGTATTTGTGGTCACGCCATGTGAAGAAACCTACTTCACTGCCAATCATACAAAAGTTGGCATGTGCAATCATGTATAGTACACAGACCTGACAACAATAATAAACAACTGTTACCGGTTGTTGTATCTACTATACTATTATTTTGATCATTCTAGAGTATACTGCTTCTACTTGCAAAAAAAACCCTTTAATTATAAAACAGCCTTTTGCTCTTAGGCCACACATCTCCCTTATTTAATAAGGTGTTTTGAAGCTTGCAATCATCACCTATAGCAGGTGTTTCAGGAGATATCGAGTAGAGGATATTTGTCATCATAGGAGATAACATCATAGGAGATAACAGCTCCCTGAGTATTACTGCCCCGAAGACCTTCCAGAGGAAAAGATGTGGAAGCAAGGATGATCCCGCCCCTGTGTAGAACTAGGCCAATGAGTATGTTTGATGTCCTTGTTTTTAACAAAAAGTTTAAAAAGTTAAAAAAAATATATGTTTTAAATGGAAAAAAGCTTATGTTTATAGAATAAGGAAAAGAAAGAATTTTTTTTTTTGGCCAGGGCTGGGTTTGAACCCACCACCTCCAGTATACAGGGTTGGCGCCCTACTCCTTGAGTCACAGGCGCCATCCTGAAAAAAATTTTTTTTTATAGCTGTACAATATATTGTGTTTTAAGTTGTTACTGCAAAAGAGCCAAAAGTTAAAAACACTGAAAGTTCTATAAAGCTAAAAACTTTACAGTAAACGAACGCTGATGAACTACGGAAGAAAAAAACTTTAATAAACGTAGAACCGTCTAAGTGTACAGTGTGTATAAACTCTATAGCAGTGTACTGTAATGTCCTAGACCTTCATACTCAGTCCTGCAAGCTCCCTTCCTGCTAAGTACCCCATACAGGTATATACCATTTTTTATCTTTTACAGTGTACTTTTTTTTTTTTTTTAAGAGACACTCACTATGTTGCTTTTGGTAGAGTGCTGTGGCATCACAGCTCACAGCAACCTCAAACTCTTGGGCTGAAGTGATTCTCTTCCCTCAGCTTCCCAAATAGACGGGACTATAGGTGCCTGCTACAATGTCTGGCTATTTTTTTTTTGTTGTTGTTATTGTAGTCATTTAGCTGGCCCAGGCCAGGTTTGAACCCGCCACCCTTGGAGTATGTGGCTGGCTCCATAACCACTGTGCTATGCATGCCAAGTCTCATAACGTATTTTTAGTGTACCTTTTCTATGTTGAGATATGTTTAAATACATAAATACTTAGCAATGTATTACAACTTCCGGTAGCATTCAGTACTGCACATACTGAAGACTCAAGGAGCAATAGGCCACACCATACAGACTAGGTGCACAGTAGGCTATACTATCTAGGTTTGTTTTGCACAATGACAAATTCACCTAATGACACATTTCTCAGAACATATTCCCATCATTAGGCAACACATTACTGTAACTCCAGGCTTAATAAACCTTAACCTGTTTGTACAGCTGAGAATTTTATTTATTTATTTATTTTGGGAGACAAAATCTCACTTTATCACCCTCAGTAGAAGTGCTGTGGAATCACCCTACCTCACAGCAACCTCAAACTCTTGACCTCAAGAGATCTTCTTGCCTCAGTCTCCTGAATAGTTGGGACCACAGGCACCTGGCACAACACCTGGCTATTTTTTTTTCTTTTCTATTTTCAGTAGAGACAGGGTCTCACTCTGGCTCAGGCAGATCTCAAACTCCTGGGCTAAGGCAATTCACCTGCCTTAGCCTCCCAGAGTGCTAAGATTACACAGCATGACCCACCGTGCCCAGCCTGCAGCTGGATATTTTAACTGTTTTTCAGAGATGCTGTTTTGTTATGTTGTCCAGACTGGCCCTGAACTCCTGGCCCAAGAGATTCTCTTGTGTTGGCCCCCGCCCAAAGTACCAGGTCTATAGGAGTAAGCCACTGGACCTGGCCTTTACTTATTTTTAAATACATTTCAGAGTTTTGCAAATTCACAGGGACTTAACGGATTTCCTATAAATACTAAATTTTCTGTCTTTCAGTTTGCTGGAACAAACTGGAGGCAGGTAGCATGAAATGCATAACCTTTTTCCATCTCTCTGCTGACGTGCAGTGGATCATCATTGAGGTAGGCTGCTGCACCACGAAGCCCCTAATTTAATGGGAAAGCCAGAGTAACTACAATGTACAGTTAATCTTTCCTTCTACCAGATGGTTTAAGAGTGAAGTCTTAGGAAAGAGAAGAATTTACATGCCAAGTAATGTAAATTATACATGGTGATCCAACTGTCATACCTATTTATATGCCATTAGAACAGGACAAAAACCAAGCTATCACGTAGAATCATTAACTTTTAGCCCCCTGGCTGCAATGACAGTTATCAATACCAGAGCAGACATGCCTATGGCACCAGTCAAAATGGTGTCCTCTTGAGTAACCACAATGAACAGGTTTAGCTATTATTCATGACGGAATTGAAACCACAAATTCTCCCACCTATTAAAACTGTCTCAACATAACACCAGAGAAGCTATTTCAGGCATAAATATGGTCAAACACAGTGCAAAGGATATGGCTGTAATATGCTTTTACTTAAGGACACATTTTAAAGCTTGTGGCAAACACCTATTTGCTATGTGACCTCAGATAAATTCTCTGCATGTAAAACAAGGTCATGACAGCTTCAGAATCCACAATGCAACAAGTACCACACTGTAATATCCTCCCTGGGAGGAAAGGTCCCCAGAATTGCAAGGGACACCCGATGCCCTCAGCCCTGTCAGGCTTCCAAGTCTTACTTCTTGGAGGAACCGTGATGAATGCTCTCACAGGAATAGCCCTACAGAGAATAGCAACATTTGTGGGGCAGATGAAGTAGGTTGGCATTATACTAAAGAGTGGATTACTTTTACCTGATTTCAAACTATTCTCGGCATGAATGGACAAATGATGCAAACTTTTAGCTGATTTGATCTCAGATGACAGAGTTCCATCAGCCCTTTTACCATCCAACTTTTGCTCATCGTAAGTTTTCTTCTCATCATAGGTTTTTTTCTGCAGGAGAGATTACAACGGGAAATAAGAAATGCTTAAAATAATAAATAATTGAGTATTCATAATTCAATCATTTCAATAAAGATTAAACTAAACCATTAAAAAAAAATTTTTTTTTAAAGAGACAGATCTCACTATGATGTCCAGGCTGGAGTGCAGTGGCTATTCACAGGCACGATCCCACTACTGATCAGCCAAGGAGCTTTGACCTGCTCCGTTTCTGACCTGGGCCAGAAACATTCAACCTGGTGGCCCCCCACTCCCAGGAGGTCACCATACTGATGCCGAACTTAGAGGTTAAATACCACAAAAAGATACACAATGATTAAATATGGAAAAACTTATTAGAATTCTTCATATTTTGGGCAGTGCCTGCGGCTTAGTGAGTAGGGCACCAGCCCCATATACCAAGGATGGCAGGTTCAAACCTGATCCCAGCCAAACTGCAACAAAAAAATAGCCGGGCATCATGGCAGGTGCCTGTAGTCCCAGCTACTTAGGAGGCTGAGGCAAGAGAATCACCTAACTCCAAGAGCTGGAGGTTGCTGTGTGCTGTGATGCCACTTCACTCTATCAAGGGTGAAAAAGTAATACTCTGTCTCTTAAAAAAAAAAAAAAAAGAATTCTTCATATTTTAAACACTAAAGCAACCAAATCAAAAGCATAATGAAACCATAGCATTTGCTCACCTTAAGCAGAGCTTTCGTTTCTTGTGGGAGAGGGCACATATGCTCACTTCGGGGTTTCACTGTTTGAAAACCTCGGTAACAACTGGGTTGGTTATAATCATACTGGGAGCCAGGCACTGAACAAACATTTTGTGTGGCATCAAGGGTGTAGGGAGAATAGGCGTACGGATGAAGAGTCACCTCAGAAGATAAATATTGAGGTGGGAAAGCTGAAGCTCCAAAGTCCATATCTTCAGTATATATTTTATGCCTAAATAAAAGGGTAAATTTTAGTTGCAGATTTCATTTGCAAATCCCAAAACTTAATACTTTGTAATGAACTAATTCACACTTTTTAATATTTATTATTTTTGAGATCATTCACTTTAGCACTGAAATGTCCTACATCAAAAGCCAACTAAACCCTCTGAGTGTTTCTTTCTGTCCCTGCAAAGAAAATTGCTGAGCTGTTTCTGTTTTTTTCCCTAATTTTTCCCTAATAAGCCAGAGACATCAACAGACTCTCTCCTGTGGTCAAGTATTTAGGAAAGCCTCTCTCAGCAATCCTGGCCAACACTGCCCTAAAGACAACCCTCTCCTCTGAGAGGGTGCCCAAGAGCCTACAGTACCTCCCTCTAGGGGCCCATGGGGCCTGAAGTCTTCTCTAGCCCTTTGCTGCTCCAAGCCCACCACAACATCCCATGCTATACTGACTCTCAATGCCAGAGAGTGAAGGGGACACAACAAGACACTGTGTCTGGGAACTACACACTCTACTGACAAGAAAAATGCCATCTTTGAAAACTGCTATTGCCTCAATTTGCTGTACAAGACTAAACCAAAATATTATTTAACACTTACTCTTAAGCAACTTTGACATAGACTAGAGATTTCAACAATTTTCCAGTGAAAGTTGATACCTAAGCAGCTGAGTTAAAATACAAATCATAAGTTCCTCATTCCTACAAATAAGCACCGGCAGATGTTTCCATGAATTTCCAGGGCCATACCGAAACGTGCTTGTACACTGCAAGGCAGGAAAACCCAAACCTAATTGTGACACATCCTGCTGTTCTTCAAACTGCTGGCTGTCACGGATATGTACACAGGCACCATCTACTAGAAATATGATTTCTAATCTCTGCAAGTAAAAACCTATAACAGAAAAGAAAGGGCACCACTATCCACAGGCTCTACCTGTAATATGCTAAGGAGAATGTTTACTGCTTTCACTTCTATCCAGTACTTGGTTATATATAGCCGTGCACCATTGTGTGCTAATTCATATTTTGTAGTAAATTTACATTTTGTGTACGATCTTTTACCTACAATTAATTCCAAAATGAAATATTCCTAATCAAAACCCAAACCTTTTCTACTGACCTTTTTTCTGTCCCAAAGAACACCTGGCCTAGCACTTCTCCAAACAGAGCACTGAGAACTAGTTCTTAGAGAAGAGGAAGATTCAAAGCCTCATTCCACTTCTTGCAAGCTCCTGTGAATTCTGGGCTTTACTTTGTGGCTGAGAAAATCTAATGAGGGGCAAGTTTCAGGAGAAAGTGAAGAATCTGTTCTTCATAAGAGAAGACAGGCAAAGAAGGGTTGATGGCCAAAAAAAAAAAAAGAAAGTGAAAAAAATATCCCAAGTCAAAAAACAGACAAACAAAATGTAGTGAGGCAGTGGGCCCTAAGGGTAGACTCACCATACCCCAACAACTACCCCATCTCTTCTTTTTTTTTCTTTTCTTCTCTTAAAGAAGGAAGTAAAAACCAAGAAATGAGAAGGGTGAGATAAAGGGGCAAGGATTGGGAAAATAGGATGAGGGCTCCACTGAAGCCTACTAACCATATGGTTTTTTTTTTTTTGAGACAGTCTCACTTTATCACCCTCAGTACAGTGCTATGATGTCACTGCTCACAGTAACCTCCAACTCCTGGGCTTAGGCAATTCTCTTGCCTCAGCCTCCCAAGTAGCTGGGACTACAGGCACCCATCACAATGCTCAGCTATTTTTTTTGTTGTTGTTGCACTTTGGCTGGGGCCAGGTTTGAACTCACTACCCTCTGTATATGGGGCCAGATCCCTACCCACTGAGCCACAGGCGCTACCCACAGTTCTTGTTCTTAAAATATTTTTGCTTAGCTAGTTGACCAATAATTGCCAGTAATGCCAAGTGCCACAAAACTGCTTCTACATACATGGGATTGTGAAATCTGGTAGCTTGCTTTGCTTGCTTGCTGATAGTTATTTTTAGTTCCATAAATTAACCTATATAAACTCTGTCCTCAGGCTGGATGCTGCTGCCCCTCCTCATTTTCCATCAGAGGGTAGCTGGATGGCTAGTCTTAAAATAGACTCCTATTGGCCTTTTCAATTTGTCTGGTGGTCTTATATTTTACGTACCATAACATTTCCGGAGGCCCTAGCAAGATACCTGGGTTTTACCCAGGCAACGACCACAGGTCAAAGCTGGAAGACATGAGCCAGCCTCCACATGAGAAGACGTTCCTCAGCCCCAAGCAAAAGACTGTTCCTGTTCCCCAGCCTCAACCACTCAAATTGATTGACTTAATTTGGATAATGAAACGGAGTTGTCAGGTCTGGGTTCTCACTGGTGAGTCTGTTCTTGGAAGTAGTCCAGTGGCTGGACACAAACAAGGAATCTGGGTACTGAGCTTGATAACTGGGCTATGGAGCAGCCAGGGCCTCAAGCATCTGGTTTCAGATGTCTGCCTTCTGAGAGCTGACTGAAGGTTCCCCTTTGGTGTTGTGTGTGAGTGGGTGAGAGAGTATTAATGTGAGTCCATGGCTCTACGGCTACTGAGGGGGCCTCTACCCGCAGTTCCATGACTGTCATACGGCTTAGTGGCAAAATTAGCCTTTGGGTTGACCCGGTTTGGGATTTGTCCAAAAGACTGGACCCTGTACCTGCAGGATGACTGAACTATTTGAGGGTGGTGGCTGCTACAGCCATCTTGGTGCAAGAAGCCTCAAAATTAACATTGGGACCAGACCTTCAGATTATTGCTCTCCCACTTGGTTGAGGCTCTGCTCAGAAGTCCTCCTGACAGATGGCTATCCAACACCAAAATAATACAATACCAAGCTCTCATGCTAGACCCACCCTGGGAGCAGTTTTTAAAAACATCTGCACTCAACTCAGCCACTCTCCTCCCCAATGATAATCCAGAGGAGCTCCTGCATTATTGCCCTGACATCTTGAAGGGCCTGTAGAATTTAAAGGCCAACCTTCATGACAAACCATGGGCAAGCCCAGAGGCAGTCAACCTCTACACTGATGGAAGCAGCTACATCCTCCAAAGAGTGAGATATGCAGGGACAGCTGTAGTAACCCTGAACCAAGTTATCTGGGCCCAGGCACTGGGACACAGAACCTCAGCCCAAAGGGCTGAGCTGATTGTAGTCACCCAAGCCCTGCACTGGGGGCAGGAAAAGACAGTCAATATCTATACCCATAGCCGGTATACTTTTGCTACTGTACATGCCCATGGAGCCCTCTACAAAGAACAAGGCTTCCTTACTTCAGGAAGAAGGGCCATTACAAATTGGGAAGAGATCTTAGCCCTTCTCAAAGCCATCTGGCTGCTAAACAAAGTAGTAGTCATCCACTGCCGTGGTCACCAGACTGAGGACACCCCCACTATGAAGGCAAATGCTTATGCTGACCAGATGGCTCGGGAGGTGGCTCAAAAACCTGTGGAGCCACTCCAGATTCTTCCTGCTCTGCCCTGCCCTGCTGGAGGTTACCTGAATCTTCAGCTTTTACACCAGAGGAAGAGGAGCTTGGTAACAAATTCCAAGCTAAGAAAGATCCAGATGGATGGCAGATTCGGCCTGATCATCCTATTCTAGTTCCTACCCAGCTGGGGAGGGAGCTCCTACGACAAGTCCATCACAGTTCACATCTTGGTGGCACAAAACTAACTGAACTTTTCTTTCCAAAAAGATTATTATATCCCTCACCTGCAGAAAATGACAAAACAGACTGCTGCCTGTTGCTAGGTATGTGCCCGTGTAAATGCTGCCACTAGCCCCAGGATGCCTGTTAGAAGACGACCACATAGTGATTTCCCTGGGGAACAGTGAAACAGTTTATTTCCCTGGGAAATAAACTTCATTGAGATAAGTTGCTCTCAGTATAAGTACAAATATCTCTTGGTGTTTTTTGATACGTTCTCTGGATAGACTGAGGCTTACCCCACTAGGCCAGAAACAGCACCAGTAGTAGTAAAGAAACTAATGGCTGAAATTATCCCCCAATTTGACTTGCCTCTAAAACTGAGGTCTGACAATGGCACAGTGTTCATCGCTCAGATCATCCAGGTATTGGCTAAAACCTGGAAATTGCACTGTGCTTACAGACTTCAAAGTTCAGGGCAGGTGAAAAGAATAAATAAGACACTGAAAGAAACTTTGAGTAAATTATAGTTGGAGAATGGCAAAAACTGGGTGAGCCTCCTTCCTTTTGCCCTCCTCCATGTTAGATGTATCCCTTATATAAAAGGTCTTACTACCTATGAAATAATGTTCGGGAGACCCCCACCACTGATCCTGCACTTGGGATTTGAAAGGTCAGCAGAACTTAACACACATTCTCTCCTCAAGTCATTACAGGCTTTGCAGACTTCCTTCCAGAGAGTGCAGATAATAGTGAAAGCTGTCCATCAGGACAGTATGGAAACTTCCCCCTTGGGAGAGTGGAGCTACCTGCAGCCCGGAGACCTAGTCTGGATAAAGAAATATCATCGTGGGATTCACCACAGGTTTATTTGTTCATTATATATAGTAGCAATAAATAATCAGTATTTTCCAAGGCAAATGCTATATCTATCAGATGACTTCTATTGATATTCTTTATTTTGTCCTATAAGATAAATTTAGAGGAGATGGTACATTTGTTTTCACCTCTTGAGTTCAAGTCTATGTAAGGTTGACAAGAGGAGCACAGCGCATGACAGAATCTTCTCCTTTAGCATCTAGTACTTTCAACACAGTAGTCTTTCAATTATTAATTCCAAATGAATAAGTGAAGTACCTTAGAGCGCAGCTAAAGGTACTAAAGGGAGACAGATCCTGTAAAAGGTTACTATCCCTCCATCAAGGGAAGATGAAGACAACAATAGAAAGAGAATTTAGGTTGCTATGTAGTGGAACAAGAAATAGGAAATAGTTATATCAGAAAATTCTACTCCTTTTTTCCCCGAGGCAAGATATCTCTATTTATACATAATCTAACTTAATGATGCAATTTTATCCTATATTAGAACTGACTAGATTCTCAACTATGTAAAGATACATCCTTTCATCCTCACTTTAAGGGCTCCTTTCCTTTCTAATTCTTACCCTTTGGTTTAATACCTCTTTTAACCTTGTTTTCTTGTTGGGAGTAAAAACTGTAAGCCTATCTTTTCCTTACTGCTAAATAATTTTTTTTTTAAGTCAAAGCTAAAAGAAGATGAGGTTAAGAAGCTTAGTTTCCCACCATTTTTCTGAGTAACCACTCAGTGGATGGTTTCGAGTTCTTCACAGTGAGCAAGCTATATTTTTGCAAGATGAGCAGTAAGCAAGATATATTTTTGTTCTCAAGCTAGGGAACAACTCAAATGAAACCCATATTAACCCTCCTACTGTAAAGGATGAGATTATAATGGAAAAATTGGAAATTTTTATCAAATAGCAAATGCTAAAACATAAAGGCAGGATTGCAACTACTATCAAAAACTACAATTTCAGTATCTCCTAAATACACCAGATATCTAAATTAATTTTCTTATTCATTCCAACTTTCATTTTTACAAATATAATTCTAGAATTTATAGGCAGTACAAACTATTTTTTTTGAGACCGAGTCTCAAGCTATTGCCCTGGGTAGAGTGCTATGACATTACAGCTCACAGCAATTTCAAATTATTGGGCTGAAGAGATTCTCTTGCCTCAGTCTCCCAAGTAGCTGGGACTACAGGTGCCCTCCACAATGCTCCAGCTAATTTTTTTTTGTTGCAGTTGTCACTGCCCACCAGCCTTGGTATATGTGGCCGATGTCCAATCCATTGAGCTATGGGCATTGCCTACAAATTATTTTTAATCACACACTGCAGGCACACATCCAAAAAGGAAACAAGTTTGAACCATATCCAAGGAGCATATAGCACAAAGATTCTTACATAAGAGCTAAAGCTGATGTAGTCCTTAAAACTGATCTACAAATAAATCAACACATTTATGTCAATTAACACTTGTTTGTCTAAATTCAGCTAAAAGTGGAAGCCATTTCGTATATACCTAAAGAATGAATCTGAGAAAGAAAAAGAAAATTTGAAGAAAAATTTGAACCTTCATTTGACTCAAATTTCAAAGAATTTAAACCCCAAATTTGTAAAATTCATCTCCATACAAATCTCCAGCAAAATGGCCAAAAGCAAAACCCAGTAATTTCCAACCACGGTTGCTAGCCCCCACTCCTTCCCTGAACAAGATTAAAATGTTTTATCTTAAAAATGAGCACCATGTTTATTTGGCTCTTTGCCCTTTTCCTCCCCCTCCTTGCAATTTCATCTCTCTTTGGATACATGAGGTACTTTTAAACCATAGGAACAAATGAACCCTGAATCTGCATTCCCAACTAATAAATACAATGTAGTCTCTCTCCCCTTTCTTTGCCCAGAATACAGAAGGAGTGTGGAGGAAAAAAGGAGGAGTTAAAAAGTTTTGAGTTTCTGGCACAATACAGTTAAGCTGTGATACTACTGGCTCACACCATTCTTGGCTGAAGTGCATTCTCTTGCCATCTGCATAACTTTACTGTGCTAACATGTCTGAAAGCTAATAGACATTAAATGCAAGACATAAGCCCCCTGGTAAGGTGTTTATAAACATACGTACCCTGTCACTGGTCGTTCCTGAACAAAAGGATAGTATGCGGCTGCACAGCTAGGAAAGACACATGCTTCTGAAGACTCTGACCATGCCACATTTAGCCCAGAAAATTTGGGGACAAACGGTTTGACATCTGCTGATAACTTGATGCCCTGGGGGGAAAAATGAAGGTTTGGCTACAAACATTCAGAGCTCAACCAAAAGTAAACCACCCAAAGACAGATGTTTCAGTCTAACAGCCCCAGAAATGCTACTCCCAATGTCGTATAAAAACTTCTGCCTAGTAAAGACAAGACTTTCGGTTGCTAACAATTTCTCCCAAATGTTTAAGAAAACCAGTCATCCAAATGTTAACAGTGAAAAACAAGGACAATCGACTACAGTGGCAACAAAATTCAACCTAGATCTTATAGTTAAGGACCACAATTGCCATTTTCACAAGTTAAAATTTAAAATAGGTTATTTTACCTCTCTCAGCTTTAGTTAGGAATAACTAAGAACTGTAGAATTAGGACGGTCAAATACAGGCTTAGAGCGTTTACAGCACCCAAAACACACTGCAGAAGTTTATTTCCATTAATTTTTCTCAAAAAACGCTGCACAAAAACATTTGCTTTTTACTCATGAATTACCGTATTGTTTCATTGTTGTTTTGAAAAAACAAAAGCTTACTTTCCTAAGAAATACTATCGCTATAAGCCTTTGGATTCTATTTTTTTCTTTTTTAAGGTACGTAGTAAGAAATTTGCTCTCACTAAATTTTATAACCAAGGTTTTTAACTAGTCTAAAACTACGGGATGCGACTGCCAGGGCTCCACCTAGTGGTCATGTTGAGTATGTAACACGGAGACGACGTTTAGGGAAACTCAAGATGCTTTGAACAAGCTATCTCTTCCCGAGAGCGCGGCCACCTGGGCAGACGCGCTCTGCCCTGACTGTTGGGCGTGCTGGGGCAGGACAACCGTCAGTTGCCTCGGTGGCACCACACCCTAGACACAGGACTATCCATGGGCGGGGTCTGCGGGCCCAGACCACCGCCCTCAGGCGGGCCGGGGCGGAGCGCGGGGATCGCGGCCGCCCATCCGCGCTCCTGCGCCTCCGGCCCAAGGCCGCCGGCGGTTCCGTCAACGCACAACCGAGACCCCGGGGCGAGCCAGGCCGACGGGCTGAGCCCACCGAGGGAGGGCCTGTCGGCCCTGGCAGCCCTTACCTCGCCTTTGGGCTCCCGCGGCCCCTCCGACGCCATAGCGGGCGGCTCGGAGGAGGCCGCGCCGGGAGAGGCCAGCAGCCAGCCCGCCGGCTGACCGGACAGACGACGCAGCGTTTCCGCCTTTGCAGAGGACACTAGGAAGTGCGTCACAGAAACGCGACGGGGCCTATCCCTCCTTCCGGCATGGGCACTGGCCGTCGCAAGCCTCACGTGGTTACAGGGGAAACGACCCGGAGTCGTCTGGGCTGGGACCTCAGCGCAGGTTACGGAACCTCCCGTCCGCCGGAGATGTGAGGCTATCCGACATAAATTCTGCAGAGGCAGTAGCTGCTACAAGCTGAGGCCGTGGTTTACTCATGTCCCCTGGACCTGGCATGGGATAGGAAGTCTCCTTGGACAAGGGGGCCTGGAAAGGCCACTCATTGAAGGGACTGTTTAAAGAGGAAGGTTTACTGGTAAGGGAACTGTGGGGACTTAACGCTACCTGACCCCATCCCACGACTTTATTTCCCTAAGATTTCTTAAGGTGACTTTTAGGGGTGTTGCACACTCTTAAGTCCTACAGATCTAGATCACCTACAAAACTATTGGCAGCCTCAATTTCCAGAAACTGAAGGTTAGAATTAACCACTGAAAGGAATTACATTTCAAAATTGCTGTTTCTTTCCAACATCAAACATGTGCTAGGACATTAAACATGTTCTAGGAATTAAAGTGGTAAAATCTACTTTGGCTATAATTTAAACTTATCTCTGGTCAGACGTAAAGAGTATTATTTCCGTGGGTGGGAAAATGCGCTACACGAGGGGAGAACTCACTAAATACTGAGAAATGTCTAAGATACAGCAAGTATAGGAGGCTAACCTAATAGGTACCTGTTAGATGACAGTGGATCTCGAGAGATGAACTTTGCTTTGGCTCAGAAGCTTAAAGGTGCAAGATTTGAGGAACAGAAAATCCGAGTAATAGATGCCGTTTACCAGAAGAGGGTTGGTTGAGGCAACTTATCTTATGTCCCATGCAGACTGAGTAACCCTACCAGGTATTATATGCAGTAAATGCAGGTAGGAGCTCCAGTTCTTCCCCCACATTTCAGTCTTTGTGGGTCCCACATGTTTACTAATACACCCAACCTCCAGCACCAGAAGTCTAGGTTTCCCTAGCCTCTGCTGAAGGTTTAAGGAGTGGCCATCACCCCTCCCTCTCAGCACTATTGATAGGATTTACTCTAAGAATGTGATTAAGTTTACTTGATTTTGGCATTTTTATCTTGGATCATGACTGGGGATCTCTCCAGGTGTGTCCTGTGGTGAAGACTGTGGGTATTGGGAGTAGATGCTAGACTGCTGCTCCTAATTACCTTCAATATTTATTGTGCTCTTTATGTTTAAGGACCCTTTCTAAACAGAAAGGGTGTGAAGGTTATTATGTTTACTGGCTGCTCATTTAGGATATTTCTCTAGTATAGCAGATGTTTTTCTAGTTGTAACATGTATCTACATTTAACTAGCAGCTAATTGAATAGGCAATCTAAACACATGCAAAATGGCATATGAAAATATTTCATAGTATTTTTGAATTTAAAATGCTATAGAAAAAAACACTGTCCCCATTTAAGAAATGGAGAAAAGGGTTAAAGGATTTCTCCCAAAACCAGTACAATTCAATAGCAGTTCTTAGATAAGTGGAAGTAGCCCACATAGTATTAAGGTGGGCTTTCTCTGTTTTAATTGTTAGATAATTCCTTATGAATTAAGCAATAAAGAGGTAAAATCTACTTGGGCTCCAATTTAAATATATCCCCGGTTCTTAGTTCCTTCCTAAGTTAATTAAATGGTACCTCCATCACACCAAGCTATTATAAATTCATTCAACATTTTATTTATTTCCTCAGGGCTAAAATTATAAAACTGAAATCAAACAATCTCAACAGTCACAAATTATAACATAAGAAAACAGACCTCAGTAACTTCAACTTCAAACGGTGGTAAATGCAACATACAAACTTTATTTAACAATAGTAACAAGTCAAACAGGCACTTATATTAAGAGAAAAAACTAACTAGAAGAAATTTTATCTTAAACATCCTACAGTAACCTACTTGCAGTTGCATTTAACTGAGCTCTGTTGCTGTGAATAATACAGCTCATGCACAGGTATGGATGAATGATTTGTACATTTTTCAAGTATTCACTGAATACTACCTTATATACACATATACATTAAATTTTGAAAAAGATTCAATTGACGATCGCAGATATACTTCATTTTTGTTGATCTTTTGGAAGAGGTCGTCTAAAGAGAAGAATATGCGGTTCTGTGGAAAGAAAATGTTTTATATCATTTTAATATAGTTTGGTGAGTTTCATATACTCAACAAAAATATCTTAAATGAATTTTGCTTCAAAGTCACTGTCAACGTTAAACAAGAAATTCGATAATGAAAACATTCCTCCAATACTTTAATTATACCCATTCTGAAGAAAAGGAATAAGTAAAAGAGAAAGTTCATCTCTGTGGGGAAAGACACCTTACCCACATCACCTACGAGATCTCACACTAATGAGCGTATCCCCATAAACTGTTTCACAGTGGATGGGACCCAGGAACCTACAGTTGGGTTCCTCAGTTGCTCTTGTATTATCTAAAAAAAGACCATTAGAATTTTAATTATGACTATGATACCCAACCCCGAGTTATAATTTCTGATGGTATTTTTTAAAAAGTAGTAAAAACCAAGGTTGCTTTATTTCCATCTACTTTAGCTTATACAGCTTGTCTTTGAATTTGTTGAAAGGATTATAAGTACTTTTAGTTAGATTTACTGATAATCCAAAAATTTTGCTATCTAGTATCAGGAAAACTTTTCGTTAATACCACATAATAGCCTAAGACCTTCACAAACATACATAATCCAGCAGCACATTTGAGTTCATAGACTATGTTATCTCATTTAAACCTTAATATGGTAGATACACTGGAATTCTAGTTACACATATGGCAAAATGCTTTGGGATACTACCTACTAACAATGACAAACTTTAAAACAGAATAGCTATGAAGTTGTTTTTACAGGTAGAATAATGCATTACTTTCACTCCTGTGGTACTTTGTTTACAATGCAATTAGAACCCGCTCCCGAGAATTAAGAAATCAGTCTTTTAAAAAAACAGTGAAACTTTGCACAGAATTACCTTTGAGTATCACTGAATAAATGTCAAGGTCACTATAAAAATTTCCCCAACCATAACCATTAGTGTTTTGATTCAGTTAATACTTTACTATAGCCAAACTTACCTGGCTCATGAATCATATAATGAACCCAGCCTAGACTCTGTTGGACGCCAAGTCTCCTCCACTCTTCTTCAGACATCAGATGGGTTTTAGGTACTTGTTTGGAAAGTTCTCTGGGTAACATGACATGCCTGTTAAAAGATACAACCAAGTATCAGCGTTTTGCACCTTCCCTACAATTATGATTATATATGCACCTTTAAGATGCTTTAAGTTTTTTGAGGATTTTGTCCTCAAAGTTCTTCATAAGAACTGTTACATTCCCATTGGGGTCGGTCTTGAGAACTATTCCCTACAAACTTTAGTTCTGATTTTTGAGAGCCTGTGTTCAGATTAGGGAGCTAAAAGTGTGCAACCCAAAATCAGAAGGCACTTTATGTAGTGCTAACTTTTGACCAAATAATGCAAACAAAATATAATAATAAAATACACAACATATGAAAAATGTCCTCAAAGGAAAAGAACACGCTCAACAATTTTCTCTCCTTCCTGTCAGATATAATCAGTGAGCAACAGAATCGATTGTAAATGGAGAATGAATGGTAAAGGACCAGTAACAAGCAACCTGGTCTTTGACTGTAGAGCTATCGTGGCAGAGCCAGACTACTAGACTGTTACATAGGGGAAAAAAATCTAATAAAGTTTTAAAAATATATCAGCACCTCCTCTCCACTTAGTTTTTTATTTAATTCCCATAAAAGGACTTGGTAAATAAAAGTCATCATTGTCAGCCCCATTCTTACACACAGTAAAACTGAGCCCATAACCCATTTTAAGTATCAAGCTGTCATCAAATTTAATTTTAGGCTGTGGCTGGTTAAATACTGATTTAGTATTATTTACAGGGCAAATTGAACTTCAGAACAATTCTATTATGTTGCTAGACTGACACAAAGCCACTAAATCCTATCCTTATATACTTACTAGCTACAGAGTAAGTAGAGTTTCCACCAATTCTGGTGAATGATATTCACAGTAACACCAGTTACTGTACACATTCTTGAAATGCTGCTTTAACATCTAGCTTTTATTAAACACTATTTTTTGTTTTGCCTCCCCGGACACAAAGCAGATAACATCTCTTTTAAGGTTCTACAAATAACCTGTTATTTGTACCTTCTACATTAACTCTTAAGTTTCAAAGCAAAATGTAATGCTTTTGTACCTTTTCAATTTTACAAAAAGAACCATCTACATACATGTAACAACTTATTTGGAGATCTAAGTTACTACCCCTTCCTTCTCCATGAACCATGGAAAGAGGCTTTCCCCTACCTCAGTGTTTGATTATAAAGGAAAAATGTTTTAAGTAGCATCAAGCTCACATGAAGACTCTACCTGTATGGAACTGTGTGGAGATAGTTTTCAAACTTCACATAAAGAATATTATTTCCAAAATCCAACATCTATATCAGTTGGAGTACAAAACAGTGCTATCACAGATTTGTAAAGCCACTCAGAGAGATCCTTATTTTCCTGTGAAAAGACTTCCATGATACTAGGGAAGGCAAAAAAGGAGAGGCCACCCACCATTACGCCCTTAGAAGAACCTAAGCTCAAGTAAAAAGGCTAACTTTGTAAACACAAAAGAAAAAAGCCAAAGATATAAATAATTGCACACTGGGAAAAACAAATACTAATTTTTTAAATGTATCTTGCATGCTACACTGCTGTATACAAACTCATGCGTCGGTATATTATCCTCATCGTTTCCCGATTAATTACTATCCTGTTTCATAAAGTTAGGTGGCTTGGCAGTCAAGACCAGCTCTAATTTATATTGGATTAAAGAAAATCATTTCATATATGACAGGATTTTTTCCTACACATTACCAATACAAACCATGTAGTAAATTAGGTTTATTCCCTATCATCCACGACTATGTTGAATACGTTAAAACTAATAAATGGAACCACTGCTGTAAATCTGAGGACTATCTTAATTTTAATACCCTAAAACAAATTTATACAAACCCATAAATCCTTATCCAGGGGTGTTGAACCTGTGGCCCATGGCTGAACACTGATTTTGTGAGCACTTTTTTTGCTTATTTGGGGTGTTGGATATTGCACATGCACTGACTTTTTGATGCTTATCAGCTTTCATTAGTGTTTGTATATTTAATGTGTGGTCCAAGACAACTCTCATTCTTCCAATGGTCAGCAGAGAAAAAGGCTGGAGCCAGAAGTATTTCAGAAGTTTTCCAGGTGTTAATAAGGTATTAGAGTTTATAACTGTGCCAACATACAACTAGAACCTGTGTGGCTTATAATTATTATATATTAAGATAATCTACTTAAAATTTACTATACTATACTTTCTAGGTAGGAATATGATACAATGTAAGTATTACTCATTTGCAAAGCTGCCTAAAGAAAGCTCCTTTCTTCCTCAAATAGCATTCTTGGAAAGAAAAGTCTAAAAGGGCAGACAGAAAACTATTCAGCCAAGGATGGCGTAGGCTTTAACGCCCCTAAACTTGGGGGCTTCCCAGAATGCAGCACTCCAGTCTCTCTCTACTCTGCAGGACAAGAGGTTGGTCTGGTTGAGGCCACGCCCAAATTAGTCAACAAAGCTCATTTTAAACGCCCCTAATCCATCTGCTTTTAGTTCTGCACAGCTTCAGAACTCAAAAGTCCGACTGATCTACGCTAGCACAAAAAATGCGCAAAATCTACTCAATTTGATCTTCCAGTAAAAATGAAACCCCTTTATAATAATGCTCTGAACTAGTAACGACTTGGGTTAACCCATAATCGCCTAAGTCACCACGCTCAGCAAATCTTATCAATTCCCCGTCAAGTTTATTTTTCAGGGATTCCCTATTATTTTTAGCCACCAACTCCAAAAGCAAACATAGTAACGGGTTTTCCACTGGCTATGTTAGCAGGTCGAAATTACTATTCTAAACTAAAAACTAGTAACAGTTCAACACCAGGCAGTGCCCGGAGCGGCAGGCATGCGAAGTCAGAAGAGCCGGCGGCCGCAGGAGGGCTCACTTAGCCCTGCACTTGTCACAGAGCTGGCTGAAGACCAGCCAGCGAACCCGCGGTCCCTCGGCCCCGGCCGTTTCCCATCCGGGCGCCCACGCCCTCGGCGCAGACCGGACAAAGCCCGACCCGCCCAGCGCGGCCGCGCGGGGCCTGAGGCCACCTCGATCCCAAACTCCCTCCCTCCTCGTCCCGCCTGAGCCTCGGCCCCCGGCCGACCTCGACCCCGCTCCCTCTCGAGTCGTCCCCTCTGCGGCTGAGGGAACTGGCCCGGGGCCCGCGAAGGCTGCTCACCGGTACTCGTAGTGCTCGTCGAAGTACTTGTCGGAGTAGTAGATCTGCTTGTGGGCCATCGTGCGGGAGCGCAGCAGTGCAGAGGAAGGGGAGTGCGAAGAGAGCGCGCAACGAAAGACGCGTCCGTATCTGGCCAAGGAAACGACTCGACTGAGCCTAACGACCTCAGGCCCAACGATCCCGATTTGAATCCGACAGCCCACCTCCGATTGGACAACAACGCCGACCAATCGCCTTCCGCGGAAGCCGGGCCGGCTGCCAACCTATCGTCGCCTCCCTTTCGCAGCGACGGCTTCCCAAGTCAGCCAATCAGAAGCCTGTTGCGAGGTTAAAGTAGAAGATTGGTTTGGTACGGGGCGGGAGATACCCTTGATGGGCAGGGGCGTAGTCAAAGAAAGGCGGAGCTCAGACGTTAAGGGCTGCACAGCGCGTGCGCAGGAATGTGGAATGTTCCAGGGTGGTGGTGCCGTTGGGTCAGGGGGTGGGTTTGTGAGGTATCGCGAGGTTTGGCGGAGGGTCCGGGTGGGACCGGCGGAAACTTTTCGCGTTTTGGCGTGCCTCGTGATGCTTGCTTGGTGTTGCCTTAGTCTCCATCCTCCGTTCTTGGAAAGGAAAGAACGGATGTGTTGTAGTGTGTAGGAGGAGCGTGGCGGCGCGGCCGACTGGAGGAGGGGATGCCCCGCCGGCGCCTAGGCAGTGCCCTGGGCTTGCCCTGGGCTTACCCTCCGCAGAGCGGCCGCACCGCCGCTTCCTGCGCTGTTCTGGGTGTCTTTCCCAGCCCCGAGCTCCTGCCGTGTCCTTTTGCTTCCAGAGTGTGTGGGGGGCCCCAGCGCACTGGTGGGATGCCGGGTAGCTCCCTCCTGTGCTCCGGCTGGTCGACGGGGTTGCTTCAGCCAGGGAATTTGGCACCAGCCTGGACAACGTAGCGAGACTCTTGTCTTCAGAAAGGGGAGGGGGCTGCAGCCCCAGGGACCTCTGTGTAGTCTAACCTGACCAGAACTAGAAAAGAAGACAAGACCTGGAAAGTTTGTAAAAACAGACATTCTTAAGCCGCCAAAAATAACATCAACTAGGGTAATGGGTATATAAGTGTGTGTGTGTTTTTTTTAATAGAGACTGGTCAGTTCGGGCCTGCTATGGTAAAATGCTCCGGGCTGGGTGGCTTAAACTTCTCAGGATTCTGGAGGCTGGAAGTCCGAGATCAGAGTGCTCCGCGCCTTGGTTCTCACGGAGGCACTCAGGTTGTGGAGGTGGGGAGGAGGCGAGGTCTTTAAAGTTACAAACCAATGGGGAAGAGTTCGGGGACAGGTGGAAACCGAAAACCACCTGTCCCTTACCCTCCTCCCAACCCCAGTTGGTATGACCCTTTTTAATGGCTTAATCCTGTTCAGGAGGGGCCCACCCTTCTAATGCCGTCCCTGGGGGTGGGGTGGGGGGATACAAATTTTCGTTACATAGGATACAGTCATTTCTGAGATTAAGGATTACTTCTGAAAGGTCATCATGTTCGAGAAAGTGTTTGGATTTCTCCATTATTCTCTGTCCACAGACCTCTGAGCGTTTCCTGCCCACCATTGCAGTTGCATATTTGCTTAGGTACAATTTGTCCCCCAGCTTGAACTATAATGTACCGTGGGTGGAATCTCTAGGGAGCAGGTCTGCTTGTTCACTACTTTTGCTCAGCCCTTAGCAGAGTCCCTTGCACTTGACCACACAGGAAATTGTAAATAAATTTTAGGCATAGTAATATAAGCCTAAATAATTGGGTTTGATAATTACTGCGATGGTGAAGATGTGAATAAACTGTTATGGAAAATAGATAAGGAAATAATTTTCTAGCAGAACCTGCCAGAGAAAAGATTTCTAGGAGATGTATTTTAAAAGAATGTGTAGATCCCCTACAGTTTATGATGGGGTTACAGCCCAGTAAATTGAAAAATCCTTAAGTTGAGGGAGGCTCCTGTGGCTCAAAGGAGTAGCATGCCGGCCCCATATGCTGGAGGTGGTGGGTTCAAACCTGGCCCTGACCAAAAACTGCAAAAAATCCTTAAGTTGAACCTATAATTGACCCCACCTGTATTATGAAAAATTTCAAACTCAGACTACTCAACCACGTACAGGTTGACCATCCCTAATCTGAAAATCCAAAATGCTCCAAAATCCAAAACTTTTTTGAGGGCTGACATGATAGTGTCTGATTTCAGGTTTTCCGTTTAGGCCTGCTGCACCGGTAATGTAAATATTCCAAATTCCGAATAAATCCAACACTTATGGTTCAAAGCATTTCAGATAAGGGATACTCAGCCTATACCAACTACTTAACTTTAGCATTCACCAATCATGTTTCATCTTTTCCCCCTTTTTCTAGAATATCTTTAAAAAGAATGCAGATATGTTATTTCACATGTAAATATTTGGGGCTGTGTCTCTTAGCGGTGTGCATCTGAGGACAGTTTTTAAAAATAACCACTATGTTATTGTTATAGTTGGAGTCCCTCAATATTGTTAGATTTCCTGGATTGTCTCACCAATGCCTTTTACAGTTTTGTTTAAATCTGCTTCCAAACTTAGGCCTACACATTGCTTTTGGTTATTGCTTCTTTTAGTCTTCTTTACATAATCCCTGCAAGCACATTCCTCACACACATTATTAATTAATTAATAAGTTCCTCCATTCCTTTCTCCCTCCCTCTCTCTTTTTTTCTCCTTCCCTTCTGTCTTGGGTAGAATGCTGTGCTGTCAACCTAGCTCACAGCAAGCTCAGGTTCCTGGGTTAAAGCAGTCCTCCTGCCTCAGCCTCTCAAGTAGCTAAGACTATAGGCACCTGCCACGATGCCAGGCTAATATTTCTATTTTTAATGGAGATGGAGTTTCCGTCTTGTTCAGGCTGGTCTCAAACTCCTGAGCTCAAGTAGTCTTTCTGCCTCAGCCTTGTAGAGTGCTAGGATTACAGCTGTGAACTATCTTGACTGTCTGGCCTTTTTAAATAAATGTGATTTATCAAACCAAGTTGTGCTGTGAAACATTGTATTCTGGATTTGAGTGATTGCTTTGTGAAATTTACTTGGTTTTTCTATTCCCGTTTCTTATAATCTGGTATTTAGAGCAAGGTTTTTTTTTTAAATCATTTTGCTTAAGTCCATATAGCTGATAAGTGGCAGATACATAACTGAGCCCAAGCAATTTGACTCCAGTTAGATCTCTTAACCACTATTCTATACTGATGCTTACGGTTCCACAGGTAGAAAACTAAGAGGATGAAGCACCTTCCAATAGAAGGACTGGCATTTGTGAAGGTGTGAGGAAGCATGGTATGCAGAGAAAAACTGAGCAGGTTTGCCTTATAATGTAGAGATCATGGAAAAGAAAGGTGTGGGAAGTGAATCTGGGAGGATGGATATGGTAGACAGAAAAATGCCCCCAAATGTGTATCTGTCAGTCTATTTTATGTTCTTATAACACAATACCACAGAGAGATCATTTACAAAGAAAAGAAATTTATTTACTGAAGTCTGGAGGCTGCTGGTGAGGGCTTTTTTACTGCATCATAACATGGTAGAGGGCATCATGGCAAGGGGGCAAGAGCATGCCAAGCTCAGGTTTCTCTTCCTCTTTTTATAAAGCCACCAGTTCCATCATAGGACTGACTCCACAGTTAGGCCTTTTAACCAGCTCAACCCTGATGACCTCATCTAATGCCAAAAGACAATGCCAAAGGGCCTCCTCTAAATCCATCAACATGGGATTTTGGAAAATAAATTTCCAACACATGAAATTTGGGGGACACATTCAAGCCATCGCAATGTCCATGTCCTAGTCCCTGGGACCTGTGAATGTTACTTTACACAGCAAAACAGACTTTGAAGTTTTAATTAAAGATCTTGGGATAGGGAAGTTATCCTGGATTATCAGAATGGGCCAATGTTACCATGAGGATTCTTAGAGAAGGGAAGTGGGAGGGTAAGAGAAAAAGCTGTGGCCAACCAGAAATCAGACTGCTGTGACTGTGAAGCAGGTAGGCTCTCAAAGCTGGAAAAAGCAAGGGACTGATTTTCCTCTAGTCTCCAGAGCAAACTTAGCTCTGCTGACACTGTGACTTAAGCTTGGTAAGACATATTTTGGGCTTCTAACCTCTGGAACCATAAGATAAATTACACTAGGGGAATGTAGCAGCTACTATGATGTTTGCTGCAGCTTTGTTACAGATGCCCCTTCTCATTTTAAGAATATATTCCTTCATTCCAAGTTTGCCAAGTTTTTATCATAAATAGCTGTTTTGTTTCATCGAATACTTTAAAAGGCTTTTATTTTGTGTATTTGATTAGTAATTTTAGAATTACAAATATAAATTGTAAGTACAAAAAAGATAAAAAGGTTTTAGTAACTGCAGAATGAAGGAAAAGTAACATGGAAATATTTATTTTTATTTATTAATTTTGAGACAGCATCTCGAGCTGTAGTCCTAGGTAGAGTGCTATGGTGTCATCATAGCTCACAGCAACCTCCAACTCTTGGGCTCAAGCAATCCTCTTCCTCACTTTTTTTTCTTTTTTTTTGCAGTTTTTGGCTGGGGCTGGGTTTGAACCCACCACCTCCGGTATATCGGACCGGCACCCTACTCCTTGAGCCAAAGGCGCCACCCCTCGGTTTTTTTTCTATTTTTAGAAGAAACGAGGGTCCTCCTCTTTCCCAGGCTGGTCTCAAACTCATGAGTTCAAGCAATCCACCTGCCTCAGCCTCCCAGATTGCTAGGATTACAGGCACGAGCCACCACGCCCCACCTAAATATTAATATTTAAAATTAAAAATTCAATAGGTAAACAGAAAGCATAGTGGATACAAATGAAGAACAAATTAGTCAGCTAGAAGACTGTTGAGTTACAGCAACAGAAAGCATCAGGAAGGGATAAAGAGCTGGAGTAAAACAGACATGGAGGCTAGAAGTAGAGGTGACAACTGTGGTTTCAAGAAGAGTCCCTAAAGGAGAGAAAAAATAAACAGTTGAGAAGAAAATACTTGTAGAAATAAAGGCTGTGAATTCCCTAGTTGTAAAGATAAAAGACTTTGGATTGAAAGGGCTTGTAGAATGCTGAGCATTATAGATAAAAATATATACTGGTATAATTATGGAAAGATTATAGTGCAATTTTAAGAAGATCAAAGACAAAGGAAAGTTCTGAAAGCTTCCAGGGAAAAATTGCAGATCACCTACAAAGCAACAAGAATAAATAGACTGGCAATGGTGATGTCAAATGCAGCCCTGGGTTCAAAAAGGAAGAGTTACTGTTCACAAAGAATTGAATCAAAGAGTAGAAGTAGATTTGATACCATAATGCAAATATATTTTAAACAAAATATTGTTTAAAAAAGCAGACATGTAAAGAAAAGTTCTTGTTAACAATTCAGAACCCTACATGGCTAAGAGGATAAGAGGGAAATTTGCAAGTGCTTAAGGCACTTACCTTTGCAGCTGTTGGTAAGTTTAGCAAGGTGAAAGAGGTTAGAAATGCATCACCAGAATGGTTGGCTGCAATCACTTTGTTCTGGCTACCATGTGCAGCAGCAAAATTAGATGCTTCAAGCATCACATCCCTCCTGGGAGTAAATTTTAAATTACTGTGGCAAATACCTCCCATGCTGGTATGCATGTCCATTTGCAATACGACTTCATCACTCCATCCGCAGATAGGTGAACTCTGTGTCTTCACCCTTGGTCTCATCTTGTGACTTACTTTGACTAGTAGAGTGAGTGTGGATGTTACACAACTTCTGACACTCATCCTTGGAAGGTGTTGCAGTTTCTGCTTTCTCCCTCTTGACAGGCTGCCCAGGAATGTGACCATCAGGAAGGCACAAAGTCGTGAATTAAATTTCCCAGCTGTCAACACCAGCTGCCAAACACATGACTGTGGTGATGAATGCCACACCTGAGCGAGACCAGGAAAAAGTGGGGGAGGAACTGCCCAGCCACCCCTTGGAATCCCGAGAAAAATAAATAATTGTTTTAAGTCACTATTTAATAATTTTGGGGGGTAGTCTTATAAAAGTATAACTGACTGGGGAATACCTAATTACATTTGGAATCACTGCTGTGAAATCCATTCCCTGTTTATCCTTTTCCAACCTGTATACCATTGGAAGGGAGTCAAAATAGATCATGAAGGAGATACATGAACTATATACTAATTTGAAAAATTTAGGCAAAGTGTATCTTTAAGCCAGTTGGTGTACATACTAGAAAAAGAGAAAAAACAATCCACCTCATCTTATGAGATAAATGTAACCTTTGTGGCAGAATATACATATCAGAGAAGGGGATGAGTACAAGTAAAGCAAAATTATAGAGTCATATTGGTTCTAAAAATGCAGGTGTGAATTTAGCTAACGATACCCAACACCGTATTAAAAATTGCATCAGTATCAAGTACAGTTTGTCTCAGAAACTCAATAGCAGTGAATCTAATGGCAGGGAGCCAAACTATCAGTGTAATTCACACATTAATTCACACAAAAGGAAAAAGAAATGTAATGTCAATACATGCAAAAAATCATCTGATAAAAGTTGAACCCTGATTTATAATAAAAATTATCAGAACAGAGGGAAACTCTCTTACTCGGTAGTGGTTGTATCCAAAAGCCTATAGCAAACACAGATTTAATGGAGAAGTTTAGATGCATCTCCATGAAAAATTGGGAATGGGAGAGAGATGTTGGCTTTCATCACATAAAACTATTGTTTTCTATGTGTACAATTATATGAAAAAGATTGCAAGCAATGCTATCAACTATCTAAAATTTAACCTAGCAATGAATGAGCAAGATCTTCATAAGACAACAAAAGAAGATCTATCTAATATAAGGATATAACACATTTGTGGTACTGCCAATGCCGTACTGTAAGACATCAGTATTTCCCTAATTTATAAATTCATTGCAATCCTAATGAATATTCCAGAGAGTTTTTTGAGAAAGTTGAAAAACTTATTTTACAATCTATATGGAGGAATAAAGATACAAAAAATAGCTAAATTAATTTTGGGAATGATTAGAGAATTTAGGAAAATCACATAAAACAAAGAAACAGAATAAAGAACACAGAAATCGATTATGTGTATATGGGGAGTGCATGTTTGATGAACATGCCCCACATACAAGTGGGGAAAGTATATGGTTGAGAAAATTGTTCCAATATATGTAGAAAGTGTGAAACAATATAAAGCTAATAGATGAAAATGTTGGGAGAATATCTTTGTGACTTTGGGATCATAAGAAGCAGAGCATTTACATGACAGTAACTGTGAAGCAAAAAAAAAAAATAGATGAATTTGACTACAGGAAAAGTATTTCTGTGCAATAGGGACAGCTGTCCTAGGCACCTGACACAGGTATTTGTAAGGAACTTAACAAAAATTAAACTAAAGATTTTCCCAGCAAGAGAAAAACCGAAATCCAATGGAATGGTGGCGAAAACTATAAATTCACAGACAGGAAAAACCTGAAAGGCTAACAGCACATGAAACTTATTTGTAATCACAGAAATACAAATCAAAACAACTACGAGCTTCTTTATACCTCAGATTGGCAAAAATAAGGTCAGATATTGCAAGTGTTAGTGAGGACAGTGGAGTACCGGAACCCTCATGGTAGAGCATAAGCTAGTACATGCCTTCTGGAAGCAATCTGGCCATCCTTAGTGAGATTAAGGATGGATATTCCCTACTAGACAGCAACACCGTCATGGTCCTGTATCCCAGAACTTAATTCACACAAACTTATAAGGTTCTTATATCAATAGCTATATGATCTCTATATCTAGCTCCCTCTCCATATCAAAGTCATACACCAGAAAGTGTTAAGCAAAAAAGTTAAAAAGTAGAATGAAATTTGTAACTTAATGCCATTTATGTAAATGTAAAAACCAAAACTGTTTTCAGAGAAAATATATGAAAAATAATATTACATATCCACAATATCTATTCAGATCCCCAGTGCCTTTATCAAACACATGATCATGGGTACCACATGGAAGAATGAAGTGGAAACAGGAATAGTGGGTGATGGAGATCAAATACAACGAAGATGATTTATACGGGCCGATGATACACAGTTCCAGGAACTGAGAAGTGTGATTCATTTAACTCTCTACCCATCTGGTTCAAAGAAAAAAAATGTTTTTTTTCCATAAACTCAAAGTTTGGTTATATAAAGTTTTGCCAATTTTTCTTGATAAATTTGTTACTATTCCTCCTGAAACATTTTTCTATTAATTTTTCGGATGTGAAAAATTGGGTTCAGCAAATATTTTTATTATGTATCTGACAATAGTATCCTCCTTATAACAGTTACTAAAAGATGTGAATAAGCAAAGAGGAGCTAGGAAACAGGATAGCTTTATTTTTTTGAGACAGAGTCTCACTTTCTTATCATAGAGTGCCATGGTGCCATAGCTCACAGCAACCTCAGACTCTTGGGCTCAAGCAATTCTCTTGCCTCAGCCTCCTGAGTAGCTGGGACTACAGGTGCCTGCCACAACATGCAGCTATTTTTAGAGGCAGGGTCCCACTCTGGCTCAGGCTGGTCTTAAACCCGTGAGCTCAGGCAATTTACCTGCATCAGCCTCCCAGAGTGCTAGGATTACAAGGTGAGCCCACAGGTGAAAGGTACGCTAAACAAGTACCTTTCCCTTGGGATGACTTTGTTTAAGTAGGTTATTTTCTTAATAGTCCGCAGCTGAAATATATCACATTGTGAGACAACGATCCCATTTGCAGGTGGGAAGCAGAGAGTAATTGTGGACAATGGGGCTCATGGAGATGTGGAATGGGCAGTAGGAGATCCCTGAGCCATGCTGGAAAGAAGCAGTAAACTTTAGAGCAGGTGAGAAAACGAATGAGCATGCTGGTATTGTACACATATAATAGTGTTTTTTCTAACTGGGATCCCTTGACACCTAGAGTTCATGAACATGTTTCTGAGATTTCAGATATCTGTGAGAATGCTTTTAGTCAGTGGTTCTCAAGCTGTGGGTGGCGACCCATAGGAACTGTATTAAAGGGCCGTGGCATGAGGAAGATTGAGAACCACTGCTTTTAGTGCTGTGAGCTCATTGTTTTTTCTGTGTGTGTGCTCATTTTGATGACAAACCAAAGTATGTACATAGAAAAAAGAAAAAGCCCAATATATATGTATTTATCTATGATAATATATATATTTTTCTATGATAAAGGCTAAAACCTCTTAGTCTTACTAGTGATAATTTGCACCTTTTCAACATTTTTATAGACCAAGACTTTAAGTCAGTGTTTCTCAAATTAGGGTCTATTGTAGGGATGTGGGCATGTGTTTCTAAGCATCCTTAAGAAGTTACTTTTGCTCTTATAGAGTCTTTATTAAAAACTGATTCATGACAAACTTTCTGGGAAAAATGCAGTCTGACTTCCAAGCTAACAACTTAAAAATCTACTTCTGGAAAATAACCCTATTCATAAATCAAGGAGAGCCATGGCTGAGTTACAAGGACAGGTTTTTGAGTCCAAATCTCTGGACCTAAGTTTTAAAGCATTTACTCACCAGTTCTGTGGGCCTAGACATATTCTGGAACTTTATGAAACTTTAGTCTCTTCATGTGGTATGGGAACACTTCACAGAGTTCTTAGTGATTAAATAAAGTAATGAATATCAGATGTTTCACAGAGTCTAGTACACAGCAGGCACTCAATAAATGTTGATTATCATTCCACTGTGATGTCAAATACCTAGTGAAGAATCACTCAGATTACAATTTTTTTTTCTTTTGAGCATTACTTTTCTATTTGAAAGTCCTTTAAAAAAAGAAATAAAGATTAAAAAAAAAAAGAAAAAAGAAATAAAGATTTGATTTCCATTTTGCCATCCTCAGAGTGGGCTGGTACTGTTGTGGAGTTGTTTAGCAGGGAGGAGGAGGAGTAAGGGAATCGTTCATTTATCTGAACTTTGCAAGCTACTAGAAAATGTAGAGAGCTGCAGCGTCATGTCCCTGGGATACATCATGTCAACTTGGATACAGTGATTTTTCCATATTTGATTCTGTTCAATATTTTTGGAAGTAAGTTTTGTTTGCCAAGTCACATTTTTTTAAAAAGTCTTGTTCTGATAGTTTGGTAAAATGTGTGACACAAAGTGCTTGTTCATTACAATGGGAAAACTCATAAAGAGGAGAAACTAAACAACGCCTTAACCAGGTGATCAAAATTAGTGTCATGATATACGGAATGAGTGAAAATCAAGCACCTTCCCATGTGCCATCCTGAGGTCTAGTGGTTCCATCACCAGCTAAGCAGTGTTCCGGCCAAAAATGCGTAGCACAAATGCACTTGTGAGGAAACCTCAAGTGGAAGGGGGGGATAGTCTACAGAACAAACGCACGGTCATGTTTGAAATGTCAATAATATGAAAGACAAAGGCTGGGACCCAGTTCTAGGTTAAAGGACACCATAAATGCAACCTGTGACCCTGTACTAGGAAGAAGAAAAATTGCTGTAAAGGACATTTTTGAAACATTTAAAGGATGGTAGAGTATACCAAGTATTGTGTCAATGTTTACTGAATTTGATAAGTTTACTGTGATTAGGTAAAAGAATGTCCTTGATCTTAGGAAATATGCACTTCAGTATCAAGAAGTGAAGGAGTGAGATGTCTACAACCTACTCTCAAACGGTTCAAGACACGTCTGTATGTTTTCATATGCGTGTTCGGTTTACAGATCTATGCACATTATACATGTATACATCGCTATCTGTGTATATATACATGTACAGTGTATGTATTAAGAACAAGGACATTCTCTTACATGTGCATAGAGGAAAAAAGAGACTGAGAAAGAGAAAACAACAAAACAAATGTAGCAGAATGTGAACAATCGGTGAATCTGGGGTAAAGAGTGCACAGGAATTTTTTGTACCATTCTTGCAACTTTTCTGTGAACTTAAAATTATTTCAGAGTAAAACATTTTAAAAAGTCAATAGGAATGATAGATTTAGACATGGTTTTAATAAAAATAAAAGTTACTATGGTACTAGAAAGTCTTACTTCAAAACCGGCATAGATTTTGAGGAACTAACACATTAAGTTCTCTCCTGGGAGTCAGGAAACCAGGGTCCTACCTTGTTAGCAAGTGTACCTTGAGTGGGCTCCTGTGCTGTGGGCCCCGTCTTCCATCATAAATGGTTGCTAAAGAATTTTGCTGCACCTCCTCTTTGTTTTTATACTTGAAGGCCGAGCTCACAAAAATCTCCCTGCAATAACCTTTGTTATTGCCCTGGCAATGGAGGTTTGTTTACTGTCTATGGCGAACATATCCTGCTTTGTAGACTTGTCTTTCTCTTACTCAATAAAGTTAGTTTTGTGCTTACCTTAAAAAAAAAAAAAAAGGAGGCCTTCAGGACAGAATGGTTTTGCTCCCCTCACTCCTGTGTCTGGGGAAAGCCGGCTGCAGATCCTTAGTGCCCCCTTACGATGTTTTACCTGTGCAGGGTGCATTGGCCCTGCATGAGCCACAGGTAGTCCTTGTTTCTACTAGTGCCCAAGGGAGTTCAGGGAATTCTAGGACTCTGCACGAAGCAAGGGGAACCAGAACTGACTGTGGAGTATCAACAGGGTGTCTCTGTATGTCACAGTGGCTGGGATCAGAAACCTTTGTCTGCCCCGTTGGTCTACACAGACATGGGGCATGTGCACTTGCACACAACGCGTCCTGATCATTCTCTTTGGGGTTAATTGGAAGTTTTACATGTGGGCCCAAAATGATTATGCCTTTCTCAGTTTTTTGAAGGAAATGTGGGTCCAGAATTTTCTTCCCATGTGGCAAATTCCCACTCTTCCCTCAGGCATTCCTGATGCATGATCACCTGCTCCATAAAGCTTTCTTCGGTGGCCCTCCCTCTGCTCCAGCTGAAATTAATGTAGTCTTCCTGTTTGCTTTGTGCTTTCTAGTCACCCCCATAGCAGCCACGGACACCTTTCATTTCTGCCCAGTCAGCTTCCTTTGGGGAGCTGCCTGCTTGATTCACATTGGCTAGGGAGCCTGACCCTCAACCACCTGGAAGAGAACATGGCACAAACTGAGCAGATTAGGCACGTTCTTCTGGAGTGGTGACAGAGGGACTTGAAGGCATTGGCGTTGAGTCATCCAAGTTATTACCTGTAGTTTCCAAAGTCTCAGAGTCCCCACTACTATACAAACCACTTAAAGGAGGTGGAAACTGCTGTGGTCAGAGGGTCCTGTGATTATTTCAGACTCCTGAGCTGACTGAAAATGAGAACAAAACACTGAATCTCACTGCTCCCGTGAGACATGAAATAATTCTCAGGGTTTTTCCTTGGTGTCCTCAGAGAATCCTTGGAGCTTTGGCCTTGACATCTCTGAAAAAACAATCTCAGAGACTGATTTTGGAGGCTCCTGAATTAAAGTGCCAGTTGATTTCATGACCTCACAAGGTTTCTGTTAAGTGGGAGTTACAGCACTGATTTGCAAAGGATGGGTTCCTAACATTAGTGTTGGTCTTGTTATTATCTGGGTGAACTGGAAAACTCAGAAAACTCCAAGTCTCAAGGTGCCTCACAACTTCCCTCCCTTGTCCTTCTCCATCCGGAGAAACTGTCCCTCTGGGGAGAAAAACTCAAGCATTCTCCTTTTGTCCTATCCAACTGAGTGACCAGGATTCAAACTTGACCTCTGTGAGGAGTTTGTGTGTGTATGTGAACTACAGAATAAGGGAAGAAAGGAGGAATTGCAAGTGTTCACTAATTTATACTTGAAGAAAGTGAGTTGGAGAGTGGTAGACTAAGAAGTGCAAAACCTAACTTTGGATGGGGCTGGCATTGCTCGTATGGATGTCTTATCAGAAGCTCTGCACTGCAGGTGCTGGCTTGCAGTTGGTTACAATTCTAACAGTTTGCTGTCACAAACCTACACCAATGTTCACTCAAGTAAAGTGACATAACAGAGCTAGAAGTCCTGGCATAAAACATAGAGAAAGGAATTTGAAAAAGTCAGAATAAAGACATGCAGATATGCACCTATTGTGAGTATAAATCATAGACCCAAATGGTCCACGCTACTCATCATGAATTGGGTTCCAACTGATTTACCCAGCCATAAAGCCAGCTGTGCCTAGGAGAGCTGCAGCATCACGTGGAAGTGGTCACTGCTGAACTGGGTGTGGCAAGTCCCCCCCCACCAAACAAGTAAATGTCTACAAGTTGTGGGATGGCTTTGCTCACTTTGTAAGGGTGCCTGCATGGAATTCTCACATCTCTCCCTTGTTGGGGTGCAGCCCCCCGTACCTAAGCATAGTAGTTTATTCTCAAGTGCTCCTTGAGGAACATGACTCTAAGCTTCTTATTCTGTAAATATGTTTAGATCTGCCTAAAAGCAGACAGTCACATGTTTACAGATAACATAGCTGACTGGTTTCGCCAGGTTGTAGCTGGAGATAACACTTGCTGAGGCAGTGGGCTGCTGTATCCTGTACTTCCCCCCCCCTTACTTACACAACAGTAGTCAGTTTTAGCTTAAAGGAAAGGCAAACAGGAACAGACATCCTGGTGCTTTTGTGGTTAAGTCTGAAGTAAAAATGCCTTTTTAAACTGTGCTTGTGATCAATAGCAGTTTTGTGCTGATTTGGAGTTTTAATGGCAGTTTTAACATCTTACCTTGTTTTGCTTCTGTTTGCTATTTTTAACCTTTACTAAGATAAGTTTCTAAGGAGCTCAATAAACATGAGGGTCAGCTGTGTGCCGGACAGAGCCTCAGCCCCCCTCTTCAGTCCAATCATTTTGCCTAGCAGTACTTTCCTCTGCGTCTCTGAACAAGGGGTTTCGTGGGACACTTTCACTCCCTCAGAGTGGACGTAGGGCCACAAGACCAATTAAAGGTTAAAAAAAAAGAAAAATAAAGAAGGCTGGTAGCACCTAGAAGAAAGAAGAAGCTGAGGCATCACGTTCATTCTGGATGGCTCCAATGGACAGTGGAGAAGGCAAATAGTCCTCCAAACAGGTGTAGTTTAAATAGGATGTTTCAACCTCCACTTAGCCTGCAAACCACAATGGCGAAATCCATGCCTATTCCTGGTGTAAAAGGAAAATGAGTCAACAGACTAAACAGAGGCTAAAGGCTTTCTTCACTTGATGGAAACCAGGTGACCCCCATCTGAAGAAGGACCAGGGTTTCTATAGAGCTGGGTTTTGGTGCAGACAATAGTCTTCTGTTCTAACCAGAAAAGAAGGTGGGGGTCGTTCCTGCTTTCATGCTCCTTGTTTGGTACAGTCCTGATAACCATCTGAAGGTGTTTATTAATTACTGGTTTTGTTAGCCATGGCTTATTGGACAGTCTAAATTCGTGGGACAGGGAAGGTGAACAGACAGACGGAACAGGGGGCAAAAGAAGGGGGAAAATGGAGACTTTCAGTCATGTTTTAGTTCTTGATCCTGGTGCAGTCAATGGTTAGGGATTTGGAAGGACCAAAATTGGGGTCTGGTGGCAGGAAAACTTAAGTCAGGAATAGATGACTGAATCATTTGGAATAGGTAGAGCCCAAGACTATGCTCAATTTGAATGCTAACCAGAGGTCTCTTTCTGTAGGAGAGTGTGAGGGTTTCTTTTTACCAAATATTGTTATATTTTACAACACCAATTCTCTGATACCACCAGGATGTTGACAATTCAATTATATTCTGACACTCACTCACTCCTGCACTTATCAGCAGATCCCACAGGTAAAGGACTCAGTCCCACGAAACAGCCCCCATTTTGGATGCTAGCTGCGATGGTTACCCAGACCAACCCGAATGGTCTTCAGGGGTTCCCATGATCTCCTCCTAAGGTTTGATAATTTGCTAAAGCTGCTCAGAGAACTCGTGAAAATTTTTACTTACATTTACTGGTTTACTATTATAAAGATCCAACTCAGAGCACCCAAATGGAAGAGATGCATAGGGCAAGGTATGAGGAAAAAGGGGTGCTCTGGGCAGGCCACCCTCCCAGTACCTCCTTGTGCTCAGCAGCACAGAAGCTCATCACCTGTCACTCAAGATCATTACAGCCTCATCGCTCCTCTCTAGCCCTCTGACATTCCCAGTGGGCAGTGGATGGGGTTGAAAGTTCCCTCCAGCCACACCTTTGGGACCAGACCCACTCTGGGCTAGCTAGGAGCCCACCCTAAATCTCCTCATTAGCATAACGAAGGGTATACTGGGTGTAGTGGAAAGTGGCTTTTTATGAGTAATGAAAGACACTCCTATCACTCAGGAAATTCTCAGAATTTTAGAAACTCTGTTTCAGGAACCAGGGACAAACACTAAATATGTTTTTGAATATCACAGATAGACTCTTGAGGGATTGGATGACTGTGTTAGTCCATTTGTGCAGCTGTAACAGAAAATCTGGCACTTTATAATTCGTAAAGAGTAAAAATGTATTTCTCCCAAATCTGGAGACTGTCTGGTGAGGGCCTGGTGTCCACTTTGGAGATGAAACCTGGAACACTGCATCCTCCAGTGGGGTGGGGGTGGGGACACTGCCCTTCACAGGGCAGAAAAGAGGAAAGGGGCAATCAAACTCCATCTTTTGTAATGAACCCACTCCTGTGACAATGGCATTCATTCATTCATGAGGGAAGCGCCCTCATGGCCTAATCATGGCTTATAGGCCCATCTTGATTCTGACCCTCTGTGGTAATATCCTTTAGGTTAGAAGCTTTTGCTTAGCTCTGCATGTAGGCCAGCTAATTATAGGAGGATAGCTTATAGTTTAACTTTGCAAAAAAACTTAGCAGTCTCTTTCCCCAAAACTAACTCCTGAGGAGATAAAAATGTGTGCCCACAACAATGTTACAGTAAAGATTTATAGGAACATTGTGACCTGACCTACATCCTCTGAAGTCAACTAAGAACAAAGAAGTTTCACAACTCTCTGGACCCTCACTAGTAGCCAGATGTCAGTGGTTGGTGGTTACCTCTTGACCTCACTCTCTCCCTCCCCTTCCTTTAACATAAAAAGGAGCCTAAAGTTCATACTAACTTAAGATGGTGCTTTGGGTGACGTCAGCTTCTCAGTTTGCTGGCTTGCTGAATAAAAGTTGCCTTTCTTATCCTAACACCTTGTCTCTTGATTTAATTGGCTGTTAGGTGGTGAGTGGCTGGAGCTTGGACTCAGTTACAGCTCCACCTTCTTACTACTATTACAATGGCAATTAAGTTTCCAATACATGCTTTTTGGGGAATACATTGAAACCGTAGAAATAAACAATTAGGAAAAGATACTCTGCTGTCTTGTACTCAAAAACATGGACTTTTATTTGTAAAACTCATATGGCTGCAACCAAGTATCTAGTCTGCCAGCGACATAATCTAACCTGTGGTTGCAGCTTCTAGATGTCACTTTGGGTTCTGTTCCACTGGGGAGCAGGGGTTGCTCAATCTGAGTGCTAAGCAGTGTTCCATAACTGTTTAGTCTGAAGCCTCTTGGAAATACTTGTATGGACAAAAGGTAATATCTGTGTTGGCAAGGCAGGGGGGTTGCTGAATTCAGTCCTCCATGAGACTCTTGGGCTCCCAATCCAAAGGACTTTGTCCCCCTGACCATAGGAGTTGATAACGCAAGTTAGAACAAGAGTATCTTTTATTGTAGGAAAATGAGTCTTGACTGGAGACACCCAGAGATTGGAAGCATTTGGAATCACAGCAACTTTATTTCACTGTCATACAACTGACTGTGCATAAATTCTCTTTACAGAGATCTTTGTGGCTTCTGTTCTCTTGGCCTGATTGTTCACACTGACCAACGCTTTCATGAGCTAACCAGTACTGCTCCAGCAACTTCCTTTTTTTGCTGAAGGTAACCTTAATTTGATACCTGTACCAAATAACCATAGTTGATACTTTCCCCCATTATATTAAGGTTAGTTATTTACATGTTAGTTTTAACATATAACATTGTATATACCATGAGGACATGCGTCTTATTCATTTTTGTCTTTCCAGGGCCAACATAATGCCTTGTTTATAGTAGGTACTAAATAACTCCTTATCATATTAACTAATATGCTTTTTCCTTTGTCCAATAATTGGCAAATTCATTAGCCTGTTATTTAAGCTGTCATTTCTTTCTTCATCTACACTTATCCCTCTGATGCTACTTGTAATCCTCAGTGGTCACAGAAAACCAAGTGAGAAGAGTCAGTGTTCTCTGAGGAAGGTTTTAAGGAATTCTTAAGGTAGACACAAGAACTTTCTATTACTTATTCTCACCAACCAGATACCTTTATTCTAAGTTTCTACTAGACTGTTACTCCCCATCATGCCCATGGAGAAGCTCTTTCATAACATCCTCTGTGTGGAAAATATCCACAAGCCCTGAGGATTTGAAATTAAATGCACACAGAAGTGCCTCCCTCACCTTATCTCCTGAAGGGCACAAAACAACCCATGTTGGTTCATTGGGATTTGCAAGGCTAGAAACTTCCAGAAGTGCACAGTATGTTAGAGCTTGCATCTCAAGCTTCTCTAGGACCAGAAATGAACTGGATTGGGGTTTGATATGAAAGAGGGAGGAGGTGGAGAAGATGGCAATCTCCTTGGAGTGACCTGGGTAGTAACAATGGGAAATCATTTACCTGAGAGTCATAGAGGCATATTGGAAGCCTTTGACCTTAGCCTAGAGTTATCTTTTAGTATTTGTTGTTTTATAGTTAAACTTGCTCATGCTTTTTAGGTAGCAGCTGTGGTCTTTAGTGATAGCTGAAAATAAGCTGGTCCAAAACATGATTCTTAAAACCAGTGAGAAGAGAAAGTAGAAACTATTTATAAGGATAATACCTAAGGACAATAGCTTCTTTCCTATTTGTAATAATTATATAGTATTTTAAATTACATATATTTAAAATTTTATTTGCAGTTAGTCATTGGTTTTTAACCTAGCTCCATTTTTGTATTTTAAAGTCTACTGGTACATGGTATTCCAGTTTATGTGGCACTATTCAGTGCCGGAGTTACACATAAATTAGTTATTGTTGATTTAATTAATTATGCTTTAATGGTTTACTCATTCTGAGTGTGCAGTGAAGAGTGACTTTCTAAAAATACCTACCAGGATATTGTGGAATTGAAGATTATTGGCTAGAGTGTGAGAACAGCAGGGTTATTGGCAGCTTCTGCTTGTCAAGTGGGAGGGACTCACTGTTAGAGACCAGCCACGTGGCTCCTCTTGTGTCAGAGAGAACTAGGCTCAGGGAAAAGGTAAATGTGAGGTCTGGCCTTTTCAAGTCCAGGTGGAAGCAAGAGGACAAGTGTAATTCTTCATGGGTTGTTTGTTGCCTTTCAGATGAGGTGAGAGAGGCACTTCTGTGTGCATTTAATTTCAAATCCTCAGGGCTCATGGATATTTTCCACAGAGGAGAATGTTGAAAAAGCTTCTCCATGGGCATGATGGACAGGGCAGTTTGCCTGGAAAGATTTATTCCAAGGGGTGAGGGAGTCCTAGAGTTAGTTATGCTTTAAAGACTAAGAGTCTTAGTCCACTTGTGCTCTAACAAAATACCCAAGACAGAATAATTTATAAAGAACAGAAAGTTATTTCTCACAGTTCTGGAGGCTGGGAAGTCCAAGAGTAAGACTCCAGCATCTGATGAGGGCCTTCTTGCTGTGTGCTCTCCGAGAGAGCAGGAGAAAGAGAGACTATGCCTTCCTATAGCAGCAGTATTCATGAGGGTGGAGCTCTCATAACCTGAACACCTCCCATTAGGTCCCGCCACCCAACATTGTTTCATGAGGAGTTACCTTTCCATCAGATGAATTTTGGTGGATACAGTCAGACCACAGCAAAGAGTTACCCGGGCTCAAGCCCAGTATGTGCCAGAGCTGAGAGAGGATACCCAGGAAGAATATGTTCTGATCTAGAAGGACAAAAGGCTTCTTGTAGAAACTCAAGGACACTCCTACAAAATCCTGCCGATGGTAACTCAGTTCCTAAGAATTTATTGAAGCTTAGCTTCCTGGGTCCTTGAAACAAATGCTTGCTTTTGCTTTTGTGAACCCTGCACATGCTTTGACACTTCCACTGAGGGGCAGTGTGGTAATTCCTTTGTCTGTCTCCTTATGAGTCCAATAAAAGGACAGGGACGGTGTTGATCAGGGAGCTCGGCCATCCTGGACACTAGTCCTGTCAAGCTCCACTGGCTGGAATAAACCCCCTTCCTCTTTCCATCTCGGGTCTTAGGGTAAATCTTTCTCTCCACAGGGCCTTGTTTGGCCAAACGGTCCAGATTTGTTGTAAATGCACATTCCTGGGGGCTATCCCCAGGGCTTCTGAGTTAGCAGAGCCCATGAACCTGCATCTTTAATAAGCACTCCTGTGATTTTGGGGCGTGAGTGTTCAGTGGATCACTCTTTGAGAAATGCTATGGGAGTGAGTGATTTTTCAGACTTGAGATTTGTGCTCAAGATTTCTGTCTCATAACCTTTTCTTGGTGTTAGAATACAGTCAGCAGTGACAGGGAAGGGAAATGGGGGAGATTCACAGTTTCTTTCTCCAGTGTCAATAGTCAGTATGAACTAGCAAAGCTTTGAGCGTTGTTTCTGCACTCTTGGCTCTCCTGCTGGCCCTTCCTGACATCAGAGGCCAGGCAGAAATTCTGACAAGCATGGAGATGAAGGCTGAAAGAGCAGGTGGGCTGCTGTGAATTCTCACCAGCTGTTGTCCCCCTCAGCCCTCAGTGTCAGCTGTCTTCTGGCCTGCAGCATGATACAAACTATAGTCAGAAAGGTTTTGCCAGCCTCTATTCCATTTTCAGCGACACTAGAGAGATCAGAAGTGCTTCTCTATGTTGTGGGAAGGTTCAGTTTACACATGAAGCCATTTTAATTCACTAAATTGAGATTTAAAATTTATCTTTTGAAATGTTTGGTGCTTTCAGTGAGTCATTCTAATATATGTAAACTGGAGGCCCACTAATGCTTCCTAATTGGTTTGCTTTGTTAGTTTATCTAAAATTGTTAGTGTAATGACTTCTTTTGACAACAGTCTTCCCTCTAGTTTCAGGGGGAAATAGAAATGCCTAAGAATATTTCTTTTGAAAATAAAACATAGGCTGGGTACAGTGGCTTTAAACCTGTAATCCCAGTACTTTGGGAGACTGAGGTAGGAGGATTATTTGAAGTCAGGTGTTCAAGACCAACCTGAACAATATGAGTCCCTATCTCTATAAAAAATAGAAAAATTAGCTGGAAGTGGTGACATATATCTGTAGTCTCAGCTACTTGGGAGGTTGAGGCAGGAGGATCAATTGAGCCCACATGTTTGAGCTTGCAGCAAGCTATGATTGTGCCACTGCACTCCAGCCTCGGTAACAGAGTGAGAACCCTTCTCCAAAAAAAAGAAAAAAAAATCCCACGAAAGGCTCAATTTTTGAGATATTTTTTAAGTTAGGGAGATTGAACGTAAAATAAATACATGAATAAACTTATTTTAAGAATTGAAGTGACTTCAAGTGGGAAGTGTTTCACCCCACCAGCAATGAGTCACACATGCAGGATTTGTACCACATTATATCTGCCATGACATTTAAAATTAAAAATATTATCTGTGAAATACAATATGATCCTTTAAAAAAGGTTGCATATATACAGGGTGACCATAAAGTTTGTACGCAATTTAAAACAGCGTGCAATTTAAAATTGCACACGAACTTTATGGCCGCCCTGTGTTTTAAGTGCTAAGACAAGTACACATATATATGCTAAGACAGGTTAACTCTGCTAATTCTAGCATTTTTTTTTCACAGAGCAGTAAAAGATAATTGCAAGTTCAATTCTGTTATCCAAAGGAAGGTTTTATATTTTAAAAATGTAGTGTCATTTAAGTTAATTTTCAATGTCATTCCAGAAGGTAGTTCTGGATTACATTATATTATTATAAGGTTACCAACCACTCTGATTTTGCCTGGGTTTGTTGAAGGGTTTCCTAGACTAGGGACTTTCAGTGCTAAAAACAGGGATAGTCCCTGGCAAAATGGGCCAGTTGCCTACTTTACACCCAGAAGTGGAGTGGGAGGGTGGGTGGGTGCTGGGCTTCCAACTGTTTTTCCTGTGGACATCTGTAACCTTCCCAGACTCAAACCAGTGGCTAGCTTTGAGGAAAACATTGTGAATAAGATAAGCAGGGCCTTGACCATATGGTGATCCCAGCTTCCATTCTACCTAGGTAAGTCAGATGGTAACCACATAAACAAATAGGAGACTTCAGGTAGAGGTAAGTGATCTGAAGAAAACCAAGTCTGGTGATGTGACCAATGGGTAGATGGGTGGGTGGGTACTGGTTTAGAGTTGGTGCCCCGAAAGGCCTCACTGAGGTGTGTCCTTTGAACTGAGCCTTGAGTAACAAAAAGGGGACATCCAGGAAAGCTGAGCAGAAGTGGCAGGAGCCAGGCCACCCAGGGCCAATGGGGCTTGGTGAAGAGCTGAATTTTTTTTTAGATCCAACAGAAAATTATTGAGGGATGTTAAGCAGGAGGGTGGGCTGCTGCAGTTTTTGTTTTAATATGCACTGATGAATGGTTTATATTCTTCACCTGGCTTAATTGTATGGTTAAGAAACAGACAGTTTCAGGAAACAACCACCTTTCTCATGACATGCCCACAGTAAACTACAGACAACGTATGTTCTTGAAAAGGAGTAATATAGTCTTTGCTCTTTAAACATAAAGAAAATCTACTTTTAAACATGTACAACTCTTGAGAAAGATATTTAAATGATATTCCTTGGATGGTTTGAGAAAAGCCTGCTCAGAAGCCGGCAGGATTAAAGCCTTGTCACTTGTCATTCTAAAGCCTTATATAAAATGTGTTTGGGATTGAAATCTTGATCTTTTTACTTTCTCATCTTCAGCAATTCTGGTAACAACCACAAGAGGGCTAGCTACACCTACTGATTAGTAGCAGTAGCTTTAGAGATAGAATTTTTTGCTTTATTGCTGAAGGTTTGTAGACAGCGGTGTTCTAAGTAAATACAGTAGAACTTCCATAACTGACCACTTCCCTACACTGACCACCTCCTTAAGTTGACCTAATTTTCATAGACTGGACATGCACCACATGTACTCAGGATAGTAGGCCTGGTTCCTATGTTGACCACCTACATATGCTGAACAGGTTGTTATAGTCCCTCGAGTGGTCAACTTATAGAGGTCCTACTGTGTTTAGCAACTGACTCTGAAGGGGTGGAGGAGGCCCTAGTAGCAATGGCTTATTCCCCTAATGTAAATACTCGCCCAGAATACGATTTCAACCTTTTAGAAACAGACTTACAGGATTCCTAATAATTTAACCATTGGTGAAAATAGGCCCTGGCTGGGCCAACTTCAGCATACCCCTGCTTGCAGAATTCAGTGAGTGATCTGGGGTGAAGAGAAGAATATAACTGGATATTTTCTTTAAACAGAGTTATGAGGAGGAACAGATAATTAGAAAAATGTTATCTTGAATGTTATTTTTCCCATTAATAGCTTTTAAATTAGCAAATAAAATATTAAAAGTAAAAACAACTAACAGGAAGCAAGAAAAGTAGAAAAATAAGAAGAAAACTTTCTTTAACTTGGTATTAAAAATGCTTCCCAGGATATTATATGTCTTTCTTAGGAATAAGTAAAGGAATAAGGAAATGTAATATCCTGCTTCCCAGGATATTATATGTCTTTCTTAGGAATAAGTCTACTACATTTTGTGTTAGTGGCTGAATACATAGCTGAATCCATGTAAGAACTTCAGAGAATAGAGTGTCTGTTTATTTGGGGATATTAAATATATTTTTATTTCAGTATAAATACAAAGTCTTCAGTATGCTGGATGAGAAGGAAAATATTTTAAATATTTGACTTTCTAATCAGCTGATTCTGTAAATTGGGTGCCTACAAAATTTCAAATAAAAATAAAAATTATAATAAAAAATTAAGGAACAACTATTGGGGGCAAAATTAAAAAGAAGTCATTAATTTCATCATTCATAAGCCAATAAGAGGAAGAATAATCTCAGCTATAGTGCAGAATAGGAGTTTTCAGCCCATGGCCTTCCATAGACACACTAAATTCATGTTCCATGAGAACCACTCATGAGGACCTTTCTGAGTACTCATAAGTGTCCAATGGGGAGGCCCCAGTGCCTCCATTAGAGAGAAAGAAAAAAAAGTAGACACACTGAAGATGAACACTTTTACTTTATCTGTATCGACTTCCCCTAGAGACACAGTATAGTAAGGAAAGGCCCTCTTGATCCATGATTTCTCTACTATGGAGGAAAGCAAGGACATACAAAGGACTTGGTTTCCCTAGCTATGTGAGATAGTTCTCAAGAGGCTTACTTCCTTCTTACCTTACCCAAAACATTGAAGGGATTGACATAACTGAATAGTTTGGGGGTAGCTAGGAGCAGGGAAAAGTGGTGAGGGCCCACAGCAACTGGCACACAAAGCTCAACAAAGAGACATAGTTTCTACTAAACATCTTACAAACTCCATCTATATACAAGCCTTGTAGAGTGCATCACCTTTAGACCACCCCCACAGAGGAGAAAAAAGAAAAGAAGATAAAAAGAGTAAAGGAAGCCTACAAGATTTGTAGGACATCATCAGTGATGTCCTATAAAGCATATAGGACATATGCATAATTGGAGTCCCACAAAGAAAAGAGAAAAATTATTTAAACAATGGCTAAAAGCTTTTCAAATCTTTGGAGGGATATGGATTCATTCAAGTGCATGAATCCCAAAGTTCTTTAAGTAAGGTTAACTCCAAAACGATTACACCAAGACACATGATAATCAAATTATCAAAAATTAAAGACAAAAAAAGTGATTTCATATACAAGGGAGCCTCTGTTAGAGTATCAGAAGATTTCTCAGTAGAAACTTTGTAGGCTAGGAGAAAATGAGATGGTATATTTAAAGTATTGAAAGAAAAAAAGAAAACTGACAACCAAGAATATTGTACTTGGAAAAAGACCATCCTTCATATGTGAGGAGATAGAAAGTCAAAGAAAAGCTGAGGGAGTTCATTACCATTAGCTAACATAAAACATAAAAGGTATAAAAATCACTGGTAAAGGTAAGTGTATAGGCAAATTTAAAATACTCAAGTACTGTAATGGTGGTGCATATATCAATTTTAACTATAGTATAAACTTTTTAAAATATATTTTTAATTTTTGTAGAAATGAGATCTTGTTTAATTGCTCAGGCTGGTCTCAAATTCCTGGCCTCAAGTGATCCTCCCGCCTTGGCATCCCAAAGTGCTGAGATAATAGGCATGAACCACCATGCCTGTAATCACTTTTAACTATAGTATAAAAGTCAAAAGACAAAAATACTAAAAATAGCTATCGTAACAATAATTGGTTAATGGAAGCACAATATGAAGAGATGTATATTGTGATATTAATAATATAAATGTGGGTAAAGGAAGAACTAAAATGTATAATATTTGAAGTTAAGTTGTTATCAGCTTAAGATAGGCTGTTAAAACTACTATGTTTTATGTAAGCCTCATGGTAACCACATAGAAAAACTGCTGATAAATACATAAAAGATAAAATGAAAGGAATCACAGCATACTGCTACAAAACTCCCCATCAAATCACAAAGGAAAACATTGAGAGAGAAAGAAAGGAACAAAGGTGCTGCAAAACAGTCACAAAAATTTAACTAAATGGCAGTAGTAAATCCTTGCCTATTAATAATCACTTTAAATGTAAACATTAAATTCTTTAATAAAAATAGACTAACTGAACAGAAAAAAACCCACAAAACTCAACAATAAGTTGCCAAGAAGAGACTTCCTTTAGCTGACACATATAGCTGAAAGTGAAAGGTTTGAAAAATATATTCTATGCAAATAGTAAACAAAAGAGAGCAGGGGTGGCTATACTTATGGCAGATGAATTAGAGATTAGGCGAAAACTACCATAAGACATAAAGAAGACAATTATACATTCATAAAGGGATTAATTTATTAAGAAAATATAATACTTGTAAATATATATGTGCTCAACATTCAAATACCTAAATATTAACAGAACCATAGGCAACTGTAGGTAACAATACAATAATAGGAGGGGACTTCTATATCCCACCTTCAACAAAGGGTAGATCATCCAGAGTGAAAATCAATAAGGAAACAGTGGACTTGAATAACGCTATAGGCTGAATGGGTTTAAGTGGTATATACAGAGCATTCCATTCTATAGCAGCAGAATATACATTATTCTCAATCATATTCAGAGCACTCTCCAGGATAGACCATATGGTGGGCTACAAAACAACAGATGGTTTTGTTAACAGATTTAAAAAGAGTAAAATAATATCAAGTATCTTTTATGATCACAATGGTATGAACTAGAAATTAATAACAGGAGGAAAATTGCTAAAATTCACAAATATGTGAAAATTAGACAACACACTCCTGAACAACTAATGGACAAAGAAGAAATCAGAAAGGCAAATAAAAAACATCTTGAGACAAATAAAAATGGTGCCGAAATATGCCAAAGCTTATGGAATGAAGCAAAAGTAGTTCTAAGAGGGAGCTTAATAATGACAAATGCTTACATTAAAAAAAAGAGAAAATCTCAAACAAATAACTAACCTAACTTTACACCTTGAGGGACTAGAAACATAAGAAGAAACTAAGTCCTAAGTTAACATAAGAAATGACATAATAAAGAGTAGAGCACAAATAAATGAAATAAAGACTAGAAAGACAAAAGAAAAGATTAAAAACTGAGTATTTTTTAAAAAGATAAGCAAAATTGATAAATCTCTAGCCAGACTAAGAGAAAAATAAATTGGACTCACATCAATAAAATTATCAATGAAAGATAAGACAGTATACCAATACCACAGAAATACAAAAAATCATAAAAGACTACTACAAACAATTACATGCCAGCAAATTAGATGACTTAGATGAAGTGGATAAATTCCTAGGAGTACCCAACCTACAAAGATTGAATCATAAAGAAACAGAAAATCTGAATAGACAAATAATAAGTAAGGAGATTGAATCAGTAATTAAAAACCTCCCAACATGGGTGGTGCCAGTGGCTCAAAGGAGTAGAGTCCCGGACCCATATGCGGGAGATGTTGAGTTCAAACCCAGCCTTGGCCAAAAACTGCAAAAAAAAAAGCCTCCCAATACAGGAAAGCTCAGGACTAGATACGTCCTGAGCTAGTGGTAAATTCTTTACCACATTTAAAGAATTACTAATGCCAATCCTTCTCAAACTTTTACCAAAAACTTAAAGAGGAGATAACATTTCCAAACTCATTTCATGAGGTCCACATTACCCATATCAAAGCCAGTGAAGGATACTACAAGAAAAGGAAATTACAGGCCAATATCCCTGATGACTATAGATGCAAAAATACTTAACAAAGTATTAGCAAACTGAATTCAAAAGCACATGAGGAGAATCATACATGATCATCAGTGGAATTTATCCTTGGGTTGCAAGGATGGTTCAACATATATATGTACTCAAATCAAGAAATGTGATACACCACATTAGCAGAATGAAGGATAAAAATTATATTATTTTCTTGATAGATGCAGAAAGTATATTTGACAAAATTCAACATCTTTTTATGATTAAAATTCTCAATAGATTAGGTATAGAAGGAATGTTCGTCAACATAGTAAAGACCTAAGGGCCTTATATAAAAAGCCCACAGCTAACATCATATCTAAGGTGAAAGTTGAAAGCTCTTCCTGTAAGATCAAGAATAAGGCCAGAATGCCCACTCCCTCTACTTCTAATCAACATATCACCAGAAGTCCTAGCTAGAGCAATTATACAAAGAAAAGAAATCAAGACACCCAAGTTAGAAAAAATAAAATTTTTCCTGTTTGCAGATGATATAATCACATATATAGAAAACCCCAAAGACTTGTCCTAGAGTGGTTACAACTAATAAATAAATTTAGTAAAGTTTCAGAGTACAAAATCAGCATACAAAAATCAGTTGCTGGCTCAGCACCCACAGCTCAGTGGTTAGGGCTCTGGTCACATGTGCCAGGGCTGGTGAGTTCGAACCCAGCCTGGGCCTGCTAAACAATAATGACAACTACAACAACAACAATAAAAATAGCCAGGCATTGTCGTGGGTGCCTGTAGTCCCAGTTACTTGGGAGGCTAAGGCAAGAGGATCACTTAAGCCCAAGAGATTGAGGTTGCTGTAAGTTATTAGGCTATGGCACTCTACCGAGGGTAACACTCTGTCTCAAAAACAAACAAACAAACAAACAAACAAAAAAACCAGTTGCTTTTCTGAACAGTAACAATGAACTATTCAATAAAGAAACTTTCAGAAATCTTACTTATAGTAGCATCAAAAAGAATAGAATACTTTGGAATAAAATTAACCAAAGAGGTAAAAGATACTCTGAAAACCACAAAACTTTATGAAAAAAATCAAAAAACACAAATAAATGAAAGAATACCCTGTGTTCATGAATTGGAAAATTTAATATTATTATTACTAACATCCCCATACCACCCAAAGTGATGTGCAGATTCATGGCAATTGTTAGAAGACAACTTAGGGGGAAACTTTTTTTTTTTTTTTGAGACAGAGCCTCAAGCTATCCCCCTGGGTAGAGTGCCATGGCATCACAGCTCACAGGAACCTCCAACTCCTGGGCTCAAGCGAGTCTCCTGCCTCTGCCTCCCAAGTAGCTGAGACCACAGGCGCCCACCACAACGCCTGGCCATTTTTCGTTGCAGCCATCATTGTTGATTGGCGGGTCTGGGCTGGATTTGAACCTGCCACCTTAGGTATATGTGGCTGGTGCCTTAGCCACCTGAGCCACAGGTGCCAAGCTGGAAAACTTTCTTGGCATAGTTTTGGGCAATTATTTTTTTGAATCTGACCCCAAAAGCATAGACAACAAAAAATAGACAAGTGGGACTGCATTAAACTAAAAAGCTTCTGCACAGGAAAAGAAAACAACAGAATGAAGAGACAATCTATGGATTAGGAGAAAAAAATATTTGCAAACTATACATCTGATTAGGGGTAGTATCAATTAATATAAGGAACTCAAATAATACAGTAGCAAAAAACCCATACAACCCAATTAAAAATGGCAAAGCACTCAAATAGATGTCTTTTTTTTTTAAAATTACACGATAGCTGTGTACATTAATACAATCATGGGTACAGTGTGGTGTTTTCATATACAATTTGAAATATTTTCATCAAACTGGTTAACATAGCCTTTATGCCATTTTCTTAGTTATTGTGTTAAGACATTTGTATTCTACTTTTAGAAAGATTCACTTGTACCCTTGTAAGATAAACCATAGATGTGATCCCTCCAATCACCCTTCCTCCACCCATCCACCCTTCTTCCCATATTCTTAGGCTATAATTAGGTTATGGCTTTCATAGGAAAGCTATAAATTAGTTTCAGAATAGGGCTGTGTACAGTGGATACTTTTTCTTCCATTCTTGAGATACTTTGCTAAGAAGAACATTTTCCAGCTCCATCCATGTAAACATGAAGGAAGTAAAGTTTCCATCTTTCTTTATGGCTGCATAGTACCCACAGTGTACATATACCATAGTTTATTGATCCATTTGTGGCTCAATGGGCACTTGGGCTTCTTCCATGACCTAACAATTATGAATTGGGATGCAATAAACATTCTGATACAAATATGTTTGTTGTAATGTGATTTTTGGTCTTCTGGATATATACCTAATAAAGGAATTGCAGGATCAAATGGCAGAACTATTTTTAGTTCTCTAAGGGTTCTCCAGACGTCTTTCTAAAAGGAACTATTGGTTTGCCTTCCCACCAGCAGTGTAGAAGTGTTCCCTTCAAATAGATGTTTTTCTAGAGAAGACATATGAATAGCCAACATATACAAAGATGTTCAAACACAGTAGAATGGTAGTTGCCAGCAGCTGGAGTGAGAGATGGGGAGATAATTGGCCAAAGGGTACAAAGTTTTACTTATGCAGGATGACTACATTCTGGAGATCTCACATGTAGCATGATGATTATAGCTAATGATACTATATTGTATATATTTGAAATTTCTTTCTTTTTTTAATTGAATGGTAACTATGTACATTAATGCACTTCTAGGGTACAGTGTGGTGTTTTCACACACAATCCGAAACACTTCCATCAAACTGGTTAACATAGCCTTCATGTCATTTTCTTAGTTATTGTGTTAAAACGTTCATATTCTACTCTTAGAAAGATTCACTTGTACCCTTGTAAGATAAACCACAGAAGTGATCCCTCC
>CAUYQV010043025.1:0-30292 GCA_963574575.1 Galagoides demidoff | reverse complement strand
GGGGTGCTCTAGCCATGACTGGGTGTTCACTGAGCAAGGAGCACCCTTTCACTTTCATGATTTTGTACATACTTTTTTCTCTACCAACAATTCCCTTCCATTCCATCTTCACCTAGTAAATGTGTTAAACACCTCTTCATTATTCAAGAACACGGGGATGGTAGCATTCCTCAACTACCAAAGCAGGTTCCTTCTTTGTTCCCACAGCATCTCTGGAATTCTTACTACTTTATTTATGATGAGGCATTGTAATTAGTTGTTTGGGAGTTGAGAAAGCCTATCAGTGGTGTCCAACCAGCAGCCCAAGGGCCACATTGTTTGAGGCCTATTTTGCTTATCTGTGGTGTCAGATATCACAAAAAGTATGCATGGGCCTTTTTTTTTTTTCTCATCAGGTTTTCTTAGTGTTTGTGTATTTAATGTGTGGCCCAAGAAAACTCTTAATTTTCCAATGGACAGCAAGAAATAAAAAAGGTTGGACACCCCAGTAGATACTGTCCTCTTTTTGTTTTTCCCATTCTATGTGGCACTTTCCAACTAAGATATGGAAAAGGAAGAAGTAACTTGCCACTTTGTTATTGGAAGCAATGGGAGAACAACGTTGAAAATAATAGGTTCCCATCTCCTAGGGAATGGATCCTCTGAAGCCAGGTGCCATTTTTGGATTGGCACATGTGACCCCTCACCTTTTAGCTTCCTGAAGAACCCTTGGTGCAAGTAACTGGAGAATATTCCCTAGTCTTCACTTAGAGAAGCCAGTTTCTGAGGAGAATGGGACTGGGAAGGACATAAGCTAGGATGGAGCGCTCTATACATCTGACATTCTATAGCATAAAGTGGATATGCCCTGGGAAGTGAGGTCCACTCTGAGGCCACCCCATCCTCACCAAGCTGGCAGCCAGGTGTAGCACAAGCCACAGAGGCTCTCAGTGGCAGAGACGCACAGCAAACATGGAGGGACCAGTGCATTCAAAGCATCTGCCTAGCTAAAAAGAAAAAGCTACAGACTTTTCTTAAACCATAAGCTGTCTGTACAAACAGAAATCACATCAGGTATCCTGGCTTTTGGCATCATTCCAGGCATAGGTGATTGCTAAGTCTAAAAGAGAGGGTGAGCGGCAGGTGAATCAGGAAGAGGAAGAGGAGGTGGAGAGGAAGGAAGGGGAAAGGAAGGGTGGGGGGAGGAGGAGGAAAAAGCTATTCTACTGTCTTTAAACAAACACAGCCTATACACCAGTCCCAGCCTCCTCCCCACCCATTTCTCTGCAATCCTGGTACCGTTTACCCAGCCTCCTTTTCCCCGAAAACAATATAATAAAGGAGAAAAAGTCATGCATTAGTTCCAATGCACATTTGAGGGAAAGAAATGCTTATCTTCCAAAATATGAGTTAAGTCAGAAAACTTCCTGCCAGCAATACACAAAACCCTACACAGTTACCTGAACGAGATGGAGTGCATGGGCCTGGGCTCCGGCCAAAAGGCACATTCTTCCAGCCAGTCAGGAAAAGCGACAGACTAGGGAGAAGGGGAGGGACACAGGAGCTACTCTGAGTTCTGGTCCATGGTCCACATGCCCAGGGAGGAAGGTGGAAACTCAGGATGCCAGTAGATCTTGGCCTAACTCACCTTGTAGCGTGAAAAAGCAGTCAAACAGGGAAAGCCGTACCCAGGAGCCCCAGACACTCCTGTGCTCAGGCCTCTGCACCCCCCGCCACTCCCTTCCCACCCACTGCCCCCACGTACATCACCTCATGCCCCCGGAATCCCCTGCTCCCTGCAGGAGCAGCCAGGTGGCCTGACACTGCATCTTTGCAGAAGCTGTCCCCGGGGCACGCCTAAATGTGAGCAGGCTGTGGGGAGTTGGGGGGCGAGAAAGGGCGGCGGAGTTCACAGGTAAAGTCATCAGAAATAATGAGGCTGTTCCGCCCAGCTCCCCGCCAGCCAGGGGAGCAGAGCGCCCTTTCTGAATTCGGTGTCCCAGCTCTGCAGCTGAAATGACTGGTCACAGAGAGCTTCAAGCAAATTGCTTTGACAAGGCCGTTCCTGTTGTAAGGGTTCAAGGGTGCCGGCCACCAGGTCAGCGGCTGCCAATCAAGCGGACAGAAAAAGCCACTCATGGAGCCTGTGATTTCTACCTAGGCCGCAATTATCCCTGCCTGTTCCCGCACCTCAGCGGCTCCTCTGATTAAACCTGCCTCCCTTTACATCTCTTTCAGAGTGCGCTTCACACACTAATTAGTTGCCTGCTCTCCACTGAGATGTCAGACCCTCCGTCAATTTATCTCTATTTCAGCCTGCTCAGAGTGACTTCCCCAGTTATCAAAATTTAATCATGCCTTCAAAAATGTTGAAAAGCGGTCATTAGAGGCAAAAGGCCACAGGATACAATATTCATTTTTCTCTATCTTCCAGCCATCCAGCTGGCATCTATAATGGATATCCTGGGGGCTGTGAGAACACGTTGATTTATGCAACCTCGGCCTGCTCTCACTGTGCTCCACCAGGCTGCTTGAGAGAACAGGTTTTAACAAGGTCTGAGGTGGGAGGACATTAATCACGGCAGCATTGTATGTGGGAAAGGGTGCTGTGTAGTCAAAGAACCCCCTACAGTAGGGCAGTTAGATTTTTTTTTTTCTTACCACCTTCTCGGTGATAAAAGAGAGTTTGACAATTGATTAGACCTTTCTGTAACCTTGCAGCCCTGGGAAATGGTGAGCGAGAGAAAAGAAGAGAGAGAGTGATTCTCATACCGACAGTTTTAAATGTGCAATAACTTTATGATTCTTGACTGAAACTGGCTATCAAAATCAGCCCCAACTCAAGACCATCTAAAAAGGAAGATCATTCTTGGAATAAGGGCCCTTTCAGCTCAATGTGTCAGAGCCAATCACAGGCTCCAGGGTCCCGTGGTGACTGCTGGCCGCCACATACAGTGGGTTCTGATAAAAATCACATCTGAGAGATTCACCTCTGCCTGCCTGCTTGGCTGGAAAGAAGACTTTAGTCCAAAATCAACAATGATGAACTGAAATCTATCAGCAACTGGGAATTGCTCTTAACCTTTCTTTGGGGCTGCCCCACTTCACTACCTTCCTTCTCTTTCTGCCTTCCCACATTGTCCCCAAGCCTAAGGAAGCCAAAGTGGGCACCCTCCCTCTCTCTGCAGAAGCAACAGAAAGAGCATCTGACCCCCAGCCCCTCACACCCGACACTTGATTTCACTGATACCTGCAGCCCTTCAATGGGCATTTCCTGCCCTGGCAATGTCTCCCCAAACCACAGAACATGCAAGGGGATTTGTCTGCCCTCTTATTTATGGCAGAGACACCTTATGTTCTTATGTTAACACTTTCTTGATCATCATTCCTGTCTATCTTACTGCATGTGGTAGAGGGAGAAACAGCCAAATACAAAGCCTTTAGAGAAACTTACACAAGAGCTGTGTCATGATAGAGATGGGGCATCACAGTGGTTTAACATGCTGAGCCCCAAAAGCACTTTTTTTGTTGTTTTTTATATGGAGATTCAGCCTAGTCTGACACAGGGAGTAGGTGCCACTGGAGAATAATTGGGAGATGTGTCCTGACCTCAAAGTGGAAGGCCTGAGAGCCCAGAGAAGAGATAGAATTTCTTCCTTTATGCTGGGGTGGGAGGAAGGTGATCTATCTGAAATGATACACATTGTAGAGTTCATGCCCAGCCGGTTTTCTCCCAGTCTCATTCTCAGTCTACAGGAGGAACAGATTTATGATCAAACCTAAAAACAGTCCAGACTAGGGAAGAGGGAGGAAGGTGGGAAGGAATCCAAGTGTTGTTTCATTTATATTGCTGATTTCCCCCACCCACCATTAGCTATCTCATTGTGCAATCAGTGCATACAAAGAAGGACAAGAATATGGACTTGCTAATAGTGTTTGGATTTCAGAAAAGTGGTAAGAAAGACTTGTGTGAGTCTGACTTGAAATGGAAGTTTTATCCTCAGTGAGCCTTTGCACCATGGTCTTCAGGAACTGATCATGATGAGCCAGGTACTCTTCCAACCATGTTTGTCCTCAGGCTTGGAGTCTATCACCTGGTTCCCACATTTGGCTTCAGGAACCAACCTATCATTGCTTATTTCTAGACACTTTTAATCCTTTATTTAACATGGACAATGGCCTCTTTTATTGATAACATGGAATATCTACTCTTGCTACTTCTGGTCTTAGTATAATTTGAGAAAGCATCCCCATCCCGGTGCTGAGTAGTGTGGCTAGTACTTACTGTGGGCATAACCCAAACCCCAATAAAGGGAAAAATACATGCAATGTTACATGCAAACATTTGTGAACCACTGATCCAATAAATAACCAAAATTATTGGCTGAATGACATAATCTGTTACCATCTGACAACAGAGAATCTCTTCGGTTTGCAAGCGAAAACCCCACACTGTACCCCAGAAGTGCATTAATGTACATAGTTACCATTCAATAAAATTAAAAAAAAAAACAGAGAATCTCTTAAGCTTGTGAATGCATTGAAATATAAATAGAAAAAATGGCACTGTGGAAAGAGGATGGTCTTCTGTCTGTCTTATCTTTGGTTGCCATGAGAGTTCTAAATAAAAATGGAAGACATTTTATATAATTGGGAGACATCCATTATAAAAGCATATAAATCTGAATGCATATAAAAGACATGTGTCTTTAGTAACATTACCTTATTTTATTTACTCTGCCAAAAAGTGCATTTCTGTTTTAAATGCACCAGCATTTAAAAGATATAAAAAGTAATACACTTTTTCTAAACTGGGGTTCATAGATACCCCCATAAGGAAGTTCTTTGATATATTTCAGAGGGGTTGAGAATTTGGGTAGAAAAGTAGAAAAGTATTACATCTTCATTTTCACTACCTGCCAGCTGTAACTTAGCATTTCATTCAATTATGCATGTACACCAAAGAGCATACTAGCTTTGGAAGCATCTTTGGTCACCAGTAGAAATTACCAGTTGTTTTCACATCATATTACAGTTATTCCAGATATCTCAGTTTATCTCATCTTCGAAATTATAACTGTTCTTTGACCTTCTATAGGTCTTATTAGTTAATGTATTCATCATTAACTAAAAAGGATATATATTACTATATCGCAGATTTGGAATAGTCATAATATATTTCCATATAATTGATTTCCTTTGAAATCCTATTTTATTTTACATACTTATGACACTATCTTGAAAAGGGTTCCACAGACTTTCTATACTGTAAAAGCAGTTGTGACACCTAAAAATAGTTAAGAATACTGGTTATAAATAAATTGTGATATTATTCTGTTTTCCATGTTCAAGCAGTACAAGGGATAGGTTCTAGGCACTCTTCAGATACAAATGTGCTTTATGAACTCTGCTTTCTCATACCAGCCAAGCAATCAAAGCAGATAATTTTTTGTATCTCATGGTGCACATCAGTACTAAAGTGATCAGAAGCTCATTAAAAATCTCATTATCCAAATGTTGAATGTTTTTCATGGGATCGGAGCTATCAAAAACTAAAACAAAACACAAATGCAGGCTCGGCACCTGTGGCTCAAATGGCTAAGACTCCATCCACATACACATGAGCTGGTGGGTTTGAATCCAGCCTGGGCCCGCCAAAACAACAACAATGATGGCTGCAACCAAAAAAAATAGCCAGGCATTGTGGCAGGTGCCTTTAGTCCTAGCTACTTTGGAGGTGGAGGTAGGAGGATCACTTGAACCCAGGAGTTGGAGGTTACTGTGAGCTGTGATGCCGCAGCACTCTACCCAGGGTGACAGCTTGAGGCTCTGTCTCAAAAAAAAAACACAAATCCACTCACAAAGCATACATACCCTGCCTTAGCCAGGAATTTTGAGACAATATGAATAAATATTCCAGGACAATAGTTGTAAACTAGAATTGTCCCTAGTGAACCAAGAAATATGACTAGTCATCCTAACAATAATTTTATTTCATATTGTACTAACAACTTTTTGTCTATTTCTATCTTTGAGACATTCAGCCAAGCCTATCCATCATAAAGTACATTATGAGAAGAAGAGAGAAAAGTGTAATGGTTAGTCCTGCAGAGCTCTCATGGGACTAAACCTTAATTGCAAAATTCCAGATCTCAATTAAGTGGAATCAACAAGATAGCATATAGTATCTATGTCTTAAATTTCTGTAGCCAATTTTTAATTTAGTCTTACTGAAGATTAGGCTAGAAGATACAATCATCTAGAAGATCTGATGGTTTACCTCAATTCAGAAGAAGGTACACAGGATATTTTTAAAGATTCTTTAATGTAGGTAATACTACCTAATAATTCTAGTATGCCATTTTTGTTCACCTTAAGTTACATTAAAAAGCAAGACTATTTAATACTATTCTGCTTTTACATTTTACATTAAAATCCTCAGCTCATCTGTTGTTAGCTCATTGTTGGCAAGAATTATACCCTAGTAAGTCATGTAATTAATCATATAGCATGCCAGCTGTTTGTATATAATAAATTTGATGTTTCATCATTCTCAACTATGGGTATTAAAAAATGTGAAGAAGAAGGTGGGCAACACTGGGAAACAGAGTTTCCAGTCCACCAGCCAACAAATTGTTTTATAACACACAAATAATTTAATGATAAAATAATGAGTATGTAAAGCATTATAAATCAGATGTATGGCTATCAAATTTAAATTTTCATTATCTGTGCATGAATTATTACTGTATAACCTTTACCCCAGCCTAGTTTGCATTCATTCCCACCTCACTACCTTGGCCTGCATGCTCCCTGTATGTCCTTAGTTGCCCCATATGACTGCCCAAGGAATCACCTGGAGTGTTTAAGCAATACAGAATGTTTATCTTCCAAGTATATGAAATAAGTGGGAAATCCAACTAGATGATTTCTGAGTTCCTTGAAAACTGAAAATTCCATGATTTTAAAATGAATATAACATATATACTGGTAGATATATCTTTGAATGTATTTTAAGATCTAATTCAAGCCTGTTAGACTAGCTATGACATTGGTTCAACTACATCAATGGCTCCCTTCATCTGTGGTTTTAATCAAGAAGTTTGTTTTTTAAAGAATGTATGAGTCAAAGGTGGTACTGGTACGTTAGAAGACTTCTAACATTATCCAAGCAAGCCTTATTCTGGCATCTGAAAACACTGAAATTTTAAAATGAGGAAGATTTATTGGAAAAAAATTAGCCAAAAACTAAGTCCAGATTCTATATTAACAATAAGAAGGTTTAAAGAAAATTTTGCCATTATTTGGGATGTTCATTTCTATTAATAGGTGCACTATACCCCATGATTTCGATAAAGTACAACTAAAAACATGGGGAATTATATATAAAACAAACATGAGAAGACTATGAAAGTTGGAATGAAGTTAAACTGTCTAAGAACATCAGTGCCTGAGTAATAACTTGATGGTGAGTTCCCTGGATTTTCTTTCTTCTTTGTTTTTTTTTTTTTTTTTTTTTTGCAGTGGAAGGGGGGCAGCAACTCAGAAATGTCAAGGATAACAGATGAAAAAGACACAATATAAACCTGCTGGTGCTAGCTAAAAGAACAAGAAATAAATTGTATGTAAATGCAATGCTATTTTATATAAGAGATTTTAATATCCACAGATTTTGCTATTTGCAGAGGGTCCTAGAATCAATCTCCATGAATTTCAAAGGGCAACTTGATTATTAGCAAAAGAAGTAAAGGATACAAAGAAGAACCAATGGATATTTTTACTACTAAAAATATAATAACCAAAATAAAAAGTTAAATGGATAGATTGAAGAGCAGAATAGAGGAGTCACAAGAAAGAATCAGTGAACTAGAAGAGAGAAAAGAAATTACCCAATATGAACAACAAAGAAAGAAAGACTACAGAAAAATGTGAACAGAGGCTCAGGGACCTGTGAGATTATAACAAAAGCTCTAACATTCTCGCCATCAAGTCCCAGGAAAAGAGAAAAAGAGTAGGGATAAATAAGTACTCAAAGAAGGTGGCACCTGTGACTCAAAGGAGTAGGGCACTGGCCCCATATGCCGGAGGTGGTGGATTCAAACCCAGCCCCAGCCAAAAGAAAAAAAATAGTACTCAAAGAAAAATGGCTGACAATCTTCCACATTTCGCAAGAGATACAACTACAGATACAATAAGCTTATCAAATCCAAGTAGGAGAAATACAGAGAAAACCATGCCAAGACACAATAATTAAACTTCTAAAAACGAAAGACTAAGAAAAGATCTGGGAAGCATCTAGAGAAAACTAACACCTATTTACAAGGGAAAATTTTTGAATCATATAAAAAACTGCAAAGGCCAGAAGAAAGTGGCATAATACTTTTTTCAGTGCTGACAGAAGAAAACTGCAAACCCAGAATTTTTGCATACTTAACAAAAATATTCTTTGGGAATAAAAGGACAATCAAGATATTTTCAGGTAAAGAAAAAGTAAGAGAATTTGTCATTGACAGACCAGCCCTGAAAGATTAGCAATAGGAAGTTCTTTAAACAGAAAGAAAATGATAAAAGGAGGAACCTGGGAATGTCAGGAAGGAAGAAAGAATGCAATATGCAAAAAACATGGGTAAACATAATAAGTTTTCCTTTTCCTCTTGCATTTTCTAAAGTAACTTTGATGTTGGAAGCAAAAAAAAAAAAAACTGATAACATTGTCTGGTATAATTCTAAATGTAAGATAACTGTATCATAAATACGAGAAGGTAAAGGGATATAATGGAAGGTAAATTTCTGTACTGCATTCAAACTGATAAAATGATGATACCAGTAGAATGGGATAAGTGATGTAGGTATAATGTGCCATCTAGAACATTCACTAAAAAATGTAAGTAAACCACAAGAAAGCAGGACAAGGAAAAGAGAAATAAGCAAAAGAGAAAAAAAAGTACAAGCATAAAACAAATAAAACACACACTTAAGCCTTAAAAAATAATAATTACATTAAATGTAAAAGATCTACGTACAGTAATTAAAAGGCAGAGAATTGAAAAGTAGTTTGAAAAACATGGCCCAATTTTATGTTGTCTATTGGTAATTCAATTTTAATATAATAATATACAAGGAGAAAGTAAAAGTTTGGAAAAGAATATACTATGCAAACATTAGCCAAAGAAAATCAGATGTTGTTACAGTAATATAAGATCTAGTATACTTCTCAGCAATAAAAATTATCTGAGCCACAAAGGGACATTATATAATGAGATCAAAGTATCAACCCATCAAGAAGACATAGTAATGCTAAATGTTTATGCACCAAACAATAGACGTGCAAAATATATCAGGCAAAAACCAAAGGAATAGACAAATACAACAATTAAAGTTGGAGATTTTAACTTGCCTCTCTCAATAATTAATAGAGGAAATCAATGGAAAATCAACAGGCATATAGAAGAACTTAACACCAGAAACCACAGGATCTAATTGATATTTATAGAACACTGTACACTCAAACAACAGAACACAGTCTTTTCAAATACAGCCCATGGGACATATGCCAAGGTAGAACAAAATCTGAGCCATAAAACAAACTTAACAAATATAAAGGAATTGAAATCATATAAATACATAGTATGTTCTTTGATCAGAATGAAACCATGGCAGAAATATCTCCAAACACTTAGATAATAAATAACTCCCTTTTAAATATTTCATGGGTTAAAAAAGAAGCCTCAGCTAAAGAGTGGTGAGAGGAAAATGTATAACAATAAATGCACACATTAGAAAAGAAGAGAAGTCTCAAATCAGTAATCTAAGCTTCCTCCCATAACCTAGACAAAGAAGAGTAAAATGAACACAAAATGAGCAGAAGAAAGGACATAATGAGGATAAGAGCAGAAATTAATAAAAGTTAAAACAGAAAGACATTAGAGAAAATTAAAGAAACCAAGAGCTTGAAAAATATCAATAAAATCAACAAATGTCTAGCAAAATTAATAAAGAAAAAAGAGAAGACACAAACTAAGAGATTGTTCTGATAGAAGGAAAATGATCCCAGAGAGAAATAGAGACAGGAAGAAACACCCGTATAGAGCAGCACAGAAGTTGTGTATGTGGATGAATCTAAATTAATGTTTATTTTAAAAGTCAATGATAATAATATCTTGAAGGATTTAAAATATAGGTACAATTTAAAACTACAATAACAATGACACTAAAGTCAGGAGGTGGATATGTTGTTTAAAATCGTGGCCACAAATATTTTGATGCTCCCCCATCCAGGGGAATTTACCCCCTTTCCTGAGTCTGGGTGGAATTATGGTCTCTTAAATAAATAGAGTGTGGCATAAATGACAATAAGTGACTTTCCAAGATAGGTCATCAAAGACTATATAGCTTCTGCCTTGCTCTTTTGTTCTTAAAGCCCTCAGTCACCATATAAAAACTCTGACTACTGTTAGGCCACCATGCTGGAGAGGTATATGCAGGGTATCTGACCACCAAGCACAGCTGACCCCATCCTTCAGCCAGACACAATGCATGTGAGTAAAAAAGCCATCTGTTTGGGTCACCCCCACCCATTCAAATCAAACTGAGTCCTCAAACATCCCCAAAACATGCAACAATGATAATGAATTCCAGTCAGCAAGACACTACCACACATTGACATGAACACAGTTGTGAGCATAGATATGCCTTTCCCATTTTGCCTTTTCAAAATTCTTGACTCACAATCCATAAACACAGCAAGTAGGTTATTGCTTTATGCTACTAGATTTTAAGGTAGTTTGTTACACTACAAACATAACCAGAACAAAGAGATAAAGTCATCTTATGTCCTAGAACTGTCTTGAGAATAGTAAAATAACTCATTTGTATTAGAATATGATAAATCATGGGTGCATCATCAGGATAAACCTCTAAAAGTATGAGCAAAATGTACTAGGTTTGACAATTAAGTTCATGAACTCACCCTAGGGAAAGCACTATATACTTCATAGCTGAATGTCATCACAGTCACCTTCAAAGTACTCCTTTTGGAAAGCTATGCACTGAAACCAGTGCCTAATTGACCCTTAAAAGAAATTTTGGAACCCTTTCTAAAATGGCCTTGAGAGATGTCATGGTATTACCCTTGATGTCCTAAATGTCTTCAGAATGTCTTCCTTTCAATATTTCCTTTATCTTTGGATAAAGAAAAAAAGTCTTTGGGGAATCTAGCAGGCGAGTAGAGAGTAGCAATTGTATTGCATTCCAATACAATTATCTGTTTACTGACTTAAATCTCCCTAACAGACAATGGTGTGTGAGCTGGGCTTTTGTTCATCAGTGAGCTCCTTCAGGGCCATTTTTGCACACATCTTCCTCAGGCCAAGATTTTCAGCTAAGACCTTCCTCTTTCTCTATCAATGTTTTCTTGGTCTACTATGCTTTTCACAGTCAGTTGACAATTTTTACACATAATTTGATGAATTTTTGTAATTTTTTGTTCATTCTGCTCATTACTGGCCACCCTGACCTCTCCTCATCAGTCATGCTTCCTCTTCCCTCAGAAAAATGTTTAATACATTTGCACAATACTGTCTTCTTCATACCACTATCTCCATAAACTTGGACACCATGATTTCACTTCCACTCCTGCCAGTTTTAACAAGAAATTTCATGTTTCTTCATTGTGCTAATTCAAGCTCCAACATTCTCACAATGGCACACAAAAACATGCATGCAACAACAATAATGAATCCCAGTCATGAAGACACTACCACACATTGACACAAACACAGTTGTGAGACCCTGATATGCCAAGGTTATGAAACCTTACAGGGTAGTTTGTACAGTGCTGCCAAATGTAAGTGCACAGTGGCAAGCTTGCAAACTTAATTGTCAGATTTGGTATATACAATTAAGTGGTATATGCAAATAATTCCTCATCAAACTCTTCACAAATTGCATTTCCTACTTAAATTTTGTTTGCAATTTGAAAGTAATCCCTTGAGAAGATTCTTAGGATAAATCAGTGCAATATTTTAGACAAAGTTCATGAAATTGCCATTGTCAGTTACCTGTGCTACCGTTGTACTTTTCACCATAACCAAACCTTCACACACTCTCTCATCAAGGGAAGCTTTAGCAAGCATGAATGAATGAATGATGTTTAGTGGTGTCAAAATGCCCAATAGTGAATGCATTTTTGTCAAGGTCCAATGGAAATGTAAGATTTTGGAATAAATACTGAAAAATCTCTTTCCAGTTTGAGCTCTAGCAAAAGAGAAAGCTTGACCCATGGAGTTGAGTTCTGGCTCCACCTCTGCCACCATTTAGCTTTGTGACTTGGAAATAAAAGCTTAAAATTTAAGATTTAACTTTATAGAACTGAGAATCTTGCAACTAAAAGAGATGAACTTTTCCACCCTATTGTAAAATGTAAACTATAAAATAAAGGAAGGGTGCAAAGTCATCACTAAACCTCTCCAAGGTTTTAAAATTCAGTAAGAAAACTTTTGCCTTTGCAAAGAATATAGGTTCTAGTCTCTAGACATAAGATACAGAGAATTATAGTTAGATACTTAAACCAAAAAGGTTTTTTTCTCCCCTCTTACAAATTACTCTCTCTTATTCTCTCTCTCTCACCACACAACCACAGATATACATGAAAGCTATAATTTTTACTAAAAAACTCATGCAGATTCATAGATGTTATGCAGATTCCAAAATTAAAGTGCAAATAGACAATTACCCCCCAAATAGAGCTCATATAAAATTTGTTTCTAGTTTCCAGTTATATGTCAGTGAAATGAAAATATACCAATGCTGGATAATGCCCACTTCAAAGAAATTTCGTACATGCAAGAAAAACTGTCAGTCCTGCATCTCGTTCTTTTCAACAATACCTGGCATATAGGCAGATTCAAAATTAACTATAAAATATCCAATGGAGACTAAAGTCAGGGGGGCTTTAAGAACACTGAAGAAAGAGCTTGAGCATTTGAATAAATGACACTCTTGTGACTCAATATAACAGGACATCAAGGCATCTTCCTGCCTCAGTTTCATCCAAGGTATGAAAATAATAGCAGATGCCCACAGGAAGGTATAGGGGGCTTACATACCTAGGGACTGGGGACCTATTGCCTGCTTCTTTAACCTCTCACCCATAGTAAGGGCATAAAAATCATCAGGCTCATGCAGTGAGGATGGCTGGTGCTATGACAGGTAAATTCAAGGAACAAACTTCGAATTAAGAAGCAGCTTCCTTTGAATTTAATGGTAGCAGGGGAAAAAAATGAGACTTTTTCATGAACCAGATGTGGGTCATGCTTGAAATAACGTCATGTTGGGATGGTCTAGATCCCATACAGAGAAAACTGCTAAAGGGTAATCTCAGGAGATGGAAGTCAAAATTTTCTAAGGGCTCTTGAAGGAGTAAGCAACCAGAGAGAATATAGACAGATCAATGAAATAGCAACAACACCCCCCAGTGACTGGGAGGGGTGTATTTCCCAAAGTACTCATGAGAGGACCCATGAGAAAAAGCTTTTCATAACTGCCTGAGAGTGTAAAGCCATATTCCAAGAATATCGGTCATGTTAAGAACATTCTGGCATTCAAAAATCTCTTCCTTTCCGATGTTCAAAACCTAGAAGTGTCGGAAACCTCATGGAAACAAATTGAGGACAGGAGAGCAAAAAGAAAAGAAGAAACCCCATGTGGGGTTCAGGAGAAAGCAATTTTTTAATTAAGCTTTGACTTTTAATTATTATGTAGATGAAATTTCCAATAACCTAAGAGTAATGAGAAGTCATGAGCCTTCTGAGTTTTCATCCTATGCAGGGAAAGAACTTGCCATGGTGAATGTATTCTCAAAGATCAGTGAAGGTCAAAATTAAGTTGTCTCTTGGTTAATATGCCAAGAATCCAGTTTGTCCAACCTATCGGTGCCACTGGCTATCTGCATAACTTAAGTCTTTTGGCTTGAATTATCAAAAATTATTGTCTCAATTTCTCCCCACTTTACCAGTAAAAATGTAAACTACAGATTTTGTTATTTTAATTTTTTAGTTCTAGGGAAATTTTATTACAAAAAGTAGGTATAGTAAGTTAAGTTGGTATATAAAAGTGGTACAAAAAAATAGAAGACATGATCTACCTTAGATAAGTCTTATTTTTAAGGATCAGTGACTTTCCATTTAACAATTTTTATTACCATTTCTTAATAAACCAATTAACAGTGTGTACCTGTTACATTCAGAATAATACATTAGGTTTGAAGAAAATTTAAAAATACATGCTATTTGTTATGCTCAAATTGTCGGTCATCAACAGGTACTTCTGAAACTATTGTTTAATAGTATGCTGCCTCACTACATGAAGATAATGTAATGTACTGTCCAGTTGGTATCATTTCCCCAGTGCTACAATGGCTTTACTCAGACATCCTCTACAGATCATCTGGCCCACCTCAGAATCAGCAAAACTCATTGCACAAACATGAGCTGGAATTGAGGAGACCCTCAGCCAGGGGTCGGAACAGGAAATATGCTATTTGATAACCTGTTAAAAATATGCTACTTTTATAGCATATTGCCCATCAGAATCCATAAAGGTCTACTCTGAATTCTATAAGGATTTTGCTTAAATTATCTGGTACTTTCCTTAAAACAATGTAATTCTCCCTGAGCAGGAAGGATCATGTATATTTTTGTGTGTATACAGAATCTGTTTTGAATATGTATATATACATATATATAACATTTATATGTTTATAACATATATTTATAACATATATATAACAATTATATATATATAATTCTTTGATGCCAATGCAGTTTATTTTAATTTGTGCCTTCTGTCTTTATTATCACCAAATAATCGAAACTTGTATCAGGATACTTCGATTTTCACTAAATGAATATGCTTGAATTCATTGGTCAGATACAATGACACCTAGTTACAGTTACTGCATTTTACATTTATATTTAGAAAATGTATCTCATTAATTTTATATTGCAATCCTGAGATATTACAGCCAGCACTATTTTTCCTCTTCCTTCTACCACAAGAAATACATTTCAAATCATCCGACCTATGTAAGATTTCACCGTGTAGCGCACATAGTGCGTATTCAACTGATGCTTGCTGAACTCTGAAGAGCTGTACTAACACACAAACTCAGTCAGTACAGAACGAGTGATGTGCATACTCCATGTAGGAGTCAAATAAATTTACTTTGGGTTATCCATTTGCTTGAGGGGAGCAAGCGATTCCGTATGTATTTTTTCTCAAGCTGATCATCTCCCTGGTGTATTCTTTTTCCGGGTGGAAATATGAAAGAATATCCTGAATAGAATTATCCCACGTTAGCTGATGTATTTATGCTGTAGAAGAACAAAAACATGGTCATCTCAATTTAGAAACCGTGCATACTTATGAAGGGAGGCCAGTGTGTTATGTTGAAGCTTTATTTTAAAGTATCTCTCTAAGCCACATCACCAGTAACAAGCTAAGTCGTCTTCATCACATATATAGTGACTTTACAACAGAAAATTTACTGCCTGGGCTTAACCGGTCAGTATATAAAGTTCCATTGGGGTTTGGGTTAGGATTTTGAATTGATCGATAGTTCAGCAGACTGAAATAACCAGATGTACATTTAAGACACGCCTCCTGCACATCCTCTTCTACCAGGTTAGAAACCTCTATCAGGATACTTCCTTCCAGATAAGTAGAAATAGGAAGGTACAACATCAGTGCCTACCCAACTCCCAAGTAAAATAAAAAGACACTCCAGTCAAGAGAGACAGGATAACAGCACACACCTGCAACAAAGGAAACCCTCAAGAAAGCTAAAATAACCCACATGTTCTAAAGTGATCCACATACAGAAAAATTATGGGCCTGCTATATTTACACACATGGGTACAGTTTTCATACACTATTATGGTCGCATATTATACATCTTTAAATCATCCAGCAAAAGTTTCTGCCTCCGCCTAATGCTGGCTCTAATTTAGGATGAACAACTACTCTCATAAAGAAAAACTGCTGCTGCTGCTGTTTATTAGGCTGCAGAAAGGTCTCACTGACTAATGTCCCCGGATTAAATGAATGTGGAATAATAAGAGCTGATTTATTTGTGCTCTGCTAGGATAAAGCTGCCACTGATTTTACAAGAAACTATTCATCTGAGGCCCACTATAGCTAGTAAATTGTGGCTGTTGCTGAAATTAGTCTCCAGGCCTTCGTGTAATCTACAGTGTGAAGGAGCAGTGTGGCAATAAAGCCATTGTGGGCACTTGGTTTATTTAAAAGGGCCCGCTTTTATCCCCATCTTCAGGGATTCTAAAAGTCAACCTTCTGAGATCTCTTTTGGAAATTCACCTGTCCCCTTGCCCACAAGCTGCACTTCCAGCTGCAGAATTTAAAGCCAGAATTAAAAGTATATGGTCCCCAATAAATAAACCCCAAAGCAGTGACATCTCTCACCTCGGATTTTTCTTTTTCACCCAGCATACAAGTAAAGCATTCTTCAGTCTCGGGGCAGGTCTACTCACAATCAGAACAAGACAGTTTGGGGACAGAAAGAGGGTAGCAAGAAAGAATGGTTATTCCCTCTCTTGAATGCATTTGGATCTTTGCCCTCCAAGCCCGTCTCTCCAAATTTAATGACAGCCATTTTATTTAGGGCCTTGATCTAGGCACTTCCATTAAAGGAAATGTTAAAGCAAACAGAAAAATCTAGCTAACAGAAATTAGTGAAGAGAAGTATCATTGCTGAGGCCATGACACCACTGTGAATGCTGCAAAAAACTTTGGAGACTGTGGTAATCACCTTACTGGCTCTAGAATAAAAGCTTTTCAGGAGCTACTTTCTTATTTTAGGCACTTCTAACTTATACTTTCTCACTATGGTTATTCCATTGTTGAATTGAAACAACAAACAATATATTCATGTAAGAACCAGTCAAAATAATAATGTTTCTCTGGGAAATGATTTCCTCCATGTAATAATTAACAGGACTATCAGAAATCATTTTCAAGTTGATCTTTATTTTGTCTGGCCTTGCTTGCCAGATTATTTATGTAAGTGTGATGGTTGGCACGCTTTTTTATAGATGATGAAAATAATACCAACAATAATAACTAACTCCAATAGCACCTATCCTGCATCTGGCATTGTTTTAGGCAGCTTATGCAATACTGTCTCAGTAGTTCTTTACAAGAACCCTGTTTAGGAAGGGGCTATTATTACCTCCATAAAGAAACTGAAGCACAAAAGGTTAGGAAACATTCCCCAGCTTGTAAGTGGCAGAAATAGGATTTGAATCCAGAAAGCCTGACCCTCAAATTAATGTGTCTAACCACCAGCCTCCAATAACAAAAGTGTGAAAAATGTAAGCATACAGACCTCATAGGGTTTCTAAGAACTGATTTAGTCTAGCAATGTCTAGGAGATTTGGTCATCACTATGCAACATGGAATGTGGAACCAAGTTAATTTTAGCATTCACCTTACCATCATACCTAATTTTGATTCCCCCTGGTTCCACTTTATCTGGTTGTAAAATTGCCATCTATGTTTCCCTCTGTACCTCCTCCTTCTGGAATGCTCTTTGTTTGGAAATCGAATTCTTGCCTGTCTTGGTTTCCCCACCAAGTTTCCTCACTTGCCTTTCTCCTCCCACAATTGCTTGCTTGGCTCCATCACCTGGGACCTAACAGTGTGAGGTAACTCATATTATAATAACTCAGCAGTTGCCCAGCTGCATTGGATGACTTTCCTGAGGAAAAAGACAGGGTTGGAAAAAATCCAGCAACCCAATCCTAGTGTGTGACTGCATCCCCTGTTCTGACATCTCGACTCAGGTCACTGTGCTTCCAGAAAGGAAGATCTGCTGGTGACACTCTGACTACAGAGTTTTACCTTCTTAACTAGACTAGAATGGACATAGACCTCAGTGTGCTTTTCTCCAAGGCATATAGTAAATTTGCCTTCACCTTTCATGGGTGAGATCATCTATGTATCTCATTCTGGTTTGTATTAAATGCCATGCTTTCATTATCAGCTATGGGAGAATGGGGTCAGGGGAGAAAGCGAGATCCATTTAGCGGGGATCCATTTAGTTGCTAGGAACCTCAGCCTGGGATCGACTGGTAACTATCACAGGCGTAAAGCATTTTCTGTGCAGTAAGACAGCCTCCCTCTCTTAACACCAGCTCAGAATTTTACAGATAACAATTCTTACCTACTATGGATTTAGTCACTAGAGACAAAGCTAGAAGGAAAAGGAGTTTTATGTCTATTGTTGCTGTTTTCCTTTTTCTCATCAACTCCATCTTCACTAACTCATAAACAAAGGCAGTATTTCTAAGACCCACTTTTCCTATCCCTTTTTACTTTGAGAATCACAAGGAAAGAGCCACAATCTGGGTTCTTGCTACTAAAAATGTGGCCTTCAGATTAGCAGCAATGGCATTGCCTGGGAGCTTAGAAATATACAACCTAAGGCTTCAAATTAGATTGTACCTACTTAATCAGAATATCCATTTTAATAAGACCTCCAGGAAATTTGGAAGTAAACACAGAAGTGATAGGAAATTTTAAGTTCCTAATAAGAGCCTGAGCAAGCCTGTGCTTTGGAGAAGCATCAACGCTTGTCCTGTTGTGCAGCTGAGTATTGACTCAGAAATAGCCAAGTTTGTAGCATTGTAGGCAGTGAGGAAAGAGCAAACCACTTTCCAAAATGTTATCTCCATTTCAGGAGGTCTTCTATAAAAAGGAAAGTGAGTTCTATATTGTTCAACCACTCTTCTAAGGATATCAACTCATACTTTACAAACGTTTTGTTCTTTTTTTGAGACAGAGTCTCAGTTTGCCACTGTTGGTAGAGTGCTATGGTGTCACAGCTCACAGCAACCTCCAACTCTTGGGCTTATGCAATTGTCTTGCCTCAGCCTCCCAAGTAGCTGGGACTACAGGTGCCCACCACAACGCCTAGCTATTTTTTATTGCAATTCTCATTGCTCCCAGGCAATGCCATTGCTGCTAAGCTGAAGGCCACATTTTTTAGCCGGGGCCGGGTTTGAACCCACCACCTCTGGCATATGGGGCTGCCGCCATACTCCTTTGAGCCACAGGTGCTGCCCAATTGCTGTTTTAGCTGGCTTCAGCCAGGTTCGAACCTACCACCCTCAATATATGGGGCTGGCACCCTATCTACTGAGCCCCAGGTGCCACCCCACAAAGGTGTTTTTCATACCTGATGGAGATGATAATTTAAAGAAGCAAGATGACTCTGATTTTCCCCCTTACCTCCATTCTCATGAAGAGACAGGCCATGCCCTCCAACTCTACAATCAACTGCAACCAACTACTTTTGAGGTTTTTAAGAGTTTCTGGGAGACCTACCACTTCACTAAGAGACACTACTATGTATGTGCTCATTTTCTCTATTGATAAGGCTGCAAGTGTAGCTGCTTAAATTTCTCTTGGTATTACTTTATGTTTCTTTTAGGTCTTCATTTTTATTATAATTTGACCATCTCTCTTAAAGTTACTTTGCAATAATACACCTCTCCCAGGTTTCTCACTTAGCTATTCCTGTCATCTAAGAAAGCCCTCTCAAAGATAACATGCAGGGAAAAATAAAGCTATTATTAAAGAAAGTTATAAAGTCTTCATATCATTAAAACTGACTGAGGCAAGGACAGTAATACTTTCTTTCAGAAAATATATTAGATAAACATACTTATTAATCAGTATTTCCATAACTTCTCTTGAAAACTGATCCACAATTAAGACATAACCCTGGCATAGACAGATTCAATTTCTTCCAAAAATTTTTACCAAGTGTTATACAGACGAGTGGCCTAATACTTATTTTGTTCTTATTAATAAACCATAAGATTAATAGGACAATAGTTCTAGTAGGATAGACCTACCTTTTCGCTCCAGCTTTACCAACATACTACCTTCCTGACTCTGGGCCAGTTATAGGAAAATCTGTCTAGCTATTGAGCCTGAGACTGAGAGTTGATCAGTCAAATAAAATTTTGCTTAAAGCAAAAAGTGCATTTTTATATTACCTCTTAAATGTTTTTTTTCCTATTTTATCTTAAATAATATTAACTTATTTTCCATTCTTTCTTATAGAGTATATAGTATTTTCTTGGAATAAAAATCCACTAATTGGAGTTGTTCATTTATTTTCTTGCATAAATCTTATCTTATTATGCATGCATCCTCTATGGTCTTTAATTACTGAATTTAATAAAGAACAATTGGCAATCAAGCTGAATGACAGAGATTTCTATTTTTTTATCTCTTCAAAAATTTTAATATTCTTTGACTATATATTATATCTAATATAATAACAATATTTGAGATACTTGTATGTAGAGTCTCCAAAGTTTTCAACATAATTTTCATAGAAATAATAACCATGTCTTTGCATCCCAGCACTTTCATTATTCTGCATAACATTTAAGTGAATGATAATAACTATCAATACCTCCTTCAAATACAAAAGCAAGGGACCCTTTTCTAGGCCCATGGTTTTTCAGTCCAAATTTTTGTCTGCTCTTACCTGTCCCTCTCAATGGAACAGTAACGCACCCACCCAAGCCTACTTGCCCATTTCTGAACCATGTTCCAGGTATAAAGTCTCTCAAATTCTCTGGTCATGTAGCAGTAGATGTCAGCAAAGCTTAGAAGGTTGGGTTATGGTGTTCAAATACTCCATGTGGTGCAAGACAGCGTAAGGTTGAATGAAAGGGAGGAAGTCCCCAGAGCAAAGACTGCATGCTGGAGGAGATGGCCTTCTTTCTGTGCCACACTGTTTTACATGGAACATCAAAGATTTTCAGAACTTGAAATTTCAACTTGGCCTTCCCAATCATTATGAAATTTTATTTATCAAGTAAGGAGAATAGAACACACATTAAGAGTTTGTTATTTTGAATTATATCTTTAAATATTTAAATGCAAGGGCTATGGACTTCCATTTGTACTCTTGTCCACATTCCCATTAATGGTAGGATTAGGCCTGGTGACAGAAAGAGGTATATGTCATTTGAGAACACACAGAGCTGGCCCTTGGTGGGTCCATAATCCACCTGGTAGCAGCAGTGGTGACCAAACATACACAAGAGCCTCCTTCTAGCCACAGAAGTTCAGAAGCCATGGGCACCAGTGTGTGCACACTATAGGCTCAATGGAGTATACAAAGTAATCCAGGAAGGTGGCAAAGTGGAAGCTGATTAAAACAGTATCTATTGACTAAGGCTTGGTTGTTCCTAAATCTGTAAAATGAAGGTAATAATGTCAAACCCACAGGCTGATTATGAGAAATCAGTAAATCAATATAGAGAATGTTTAAAATGAGGGCCAAGCACGTAATACTTAGTAACATTACACATTTTTCTTCTTTTATTTTCCTCCACTGAATTTTTCTAATTATAATATTGACAGTAGTAATAATAATTACTCTGAAAGTGCTTTTAAGAATCCTCTTATTATCTCAGTTGAACAAATTTGGGCTCAGAGAGGGTGAGTAACTTGCCCAGGCTACACAGAGCTGGTAAAGGGTGGAACCAGAATTCGAGCATAGGCATTCTGGCTGCAGAATCCATGTTTTTTGATGAGTCTTTCTTCATTTCTTTGATTTCTCTCTTGCTTGTGTAGGACCCTCTTTCTATTTTTTATACCTCCTTGAGGTGGTATTGTACCTTAGCTGAGCCTATTAGGAAAAAATGTACTGGCTATATCAAAAGGAGTAGTTATATGATAAAAGTGCTTCATAAACTTCCGAGTATTGCAGTCTATATAGTAAAGATAAAGACATTTTCTGACCTCTTCTGATATCCTAACCTTCCCTGGGTTGTACAATTTAGAAAAGATGACATTTAACTTCCAAGTCATTATGATTTCAAGGCTATTTCTGGCCATTGTTTTTACATACATCAGTTATTTTATGTTTATGTCTGTATTATAGTTGTATGTTTCTTTTTCTATTCCTAAGTGAGCAGTTCTACTTCTAGCCCTAGACCTTTAACTTGTTTATTTCAGCTAACTTTTCACATTTATTATTATGCCAAACTCCGGGTTGCTTACAACCCCCACCTAAGTCAAGGTTGAAAAGGAATTTACAGTGCACCCAGCTATTCCCAAATATCCAAAAATAGTACCGATGAGAATTACAAATAACTGCATCAAATTCACTCATTCTAAGACAGTATTTCATTCCCACACACAGCATGTACATCTATCTTCATACACACACACACACACACACACACACACACACACACACCCCTGCTGGAACTGAACCTGTAATGAGACACTTATGAAGGTATTTTCACACCAATGAAAGAAAAATATACAAAGAAAACATCAACATGATTAAATGAATTTAAATGAATTGTTTCACCATAAATACCTAGTTCAGAGATTTCAAGCTTGTGGCCCTTGGGTTAAAATCAGTACAGACAGCTAACTAGCCCACAGTGTTTCAGACTTCTTGGGTGAGGAACATTTTCTTTTTCTTGTTTTTTGTTGTTGTTGTTTTTGTTTTTTTGAGACAGAATCTCACTTTGTCACCCCCCACTAAAATTCTATAGTATCACAGCTCACAGCAACCTCAAACTCTTGGGCTCAAGAAATTCTTTTGCCTCAGCCTTCCAAGTAGCTGGGACTACAGACACCTGCCACAATACCTGGCTAGTTTTAGAGACAGGGTCTCACTCTGGCTCAGGCTGGTCTCGAACCCATGAGCTCAGGCAGTCCACCCATCTTGGCCTCCCAGAATGCTAGAATTATAGGCATGAGCCACTGGTTTCCATTTTCTCTTGAAAACTGTAAAATCCATTCCCACAATCCACATTCCCACATGGCAGCCAGCAGCTGGACTGGAACAGCTGCATGAATTCTCTTGTTCACACAGTTACCACCATTCCCTATAGTTTATATGTTCTGGTTTAGCTATTTAATTATCCACCTGTACTTAGCAGGCATGGGAGAATGAAACTCCTAATTCAGATAGCTTGCTATAGCACAGATAAAATTAAAGTTTGATATTTCAAGAAACTCTATTTCCTATAGATATATACACTAGCCCAGATTTACTGATGGCTGAACGATATAAGTTAAAAATTGAAAGTTTTAATAAAGTTATATTAAATTATACCAACCTCATTCCCCTTTATCCTTTTAAGTCACAGGGTTTTCTACTAGATCAAAGCAAAAAATTACATTAATCCGACAAGATTTATTCTTTACATTGATTATTACAATACAACTCATTCCTGCGGAGTTCCTCAGCTCATTACTCTATTTTTCCAATTCAATAATTTAAGATGGTGTGTGATGATTTTCAGAGTCACTCAGAGCTGCCAGAGTGAACATGTTCTTCCTTTACATGATCATGGTAACTCAAATGAGTTATTTCAATCATTATTTCAGCATTTGAAACAGACTGTACACAGATGAACAAAAACTCAAAGCAAATTTGCCATTGATGAAGCAGCAAGTGATGACCAAGGTTTATTTACATTGTTCATTATTTGAGTAATTGAAAAAGCTTAACAATTGGGCATTGTGACTTTATGATGCAATAAATAATAAAAGACTCAAACCTGGTATTTTCTTTTATAATTTTTTTTATTAAATCATAGCTGTGTACATTAATGCAATCATGCAATCATGAGGTACAATGTGCTAGTTTTACACACAATCTGAAATGCTTTCATCAAATTGGCCAACATAGCCTTCACAGCATTTTCTTAGTTATTGTGTTAAGATGTTTATATTCTACGCCTAGTAAATTTCATATGCATCCTATAGTTATAAATAAATTAATAATGTGTATTCTTAGAATCCCTAGGTTTTAGCCTCAGCTCTAATTATTTTTAAGCCAATTAAAAGAAAAAAATTCTTGGATGGGAATCCTCTGACACAAATTCTAGTCTATGAAGTGGATCTTTTTAATAAAAATAATAACTTGCCTGGGTAGAAAAATAAAAAGAATAAAAAAGAGGAGGACAAAATTCTGTAGGAAATCATTTAAGATAGTAATCCTCTGAAAAGCCTTCTTTTGCTTAAGAAACAATTAAAAACCCAGCTTTCTGGTTTTCACTAAATCATTTAGATTAACCACTTATTATTATCACTAACTCTTTTAGTTGCTTGCCAAAATACTAAGCAAAACATTCTACCAATAACACGCTTTTCGTTTCCAAGATGCCAAAACAACTATTGCATTCAGTTCCCTGATTTAGTTGGTTTTATCCAAACAGCTGTCAACAGCTCCTGGCCTGACCTCTGGAAAGAATAGGGAACTAACTGAACTTTCTATCATTTTACTAAGGAAATGGATGCTGTGTGTAGTGATGGGGAGTAAAATCCTGATTGGGTCTGTTTTGCTCATTAGAAAATGAGTTTGGAAAAGAAAGGTAGAAAAATAGCCCGCTGATCTCCACTCCATTTCAAAACACTAAATGAACCATCCTATAACCAAGAGGAGGGGTAAAATTCCCAGTCTTCCCCCAAAGTATGCCTACTGTATCCTTACCTTTGTCTAGCTGCAGACCATTTTCCCTCTCCACTATCCAAAACCTACCTACCCAGCAGGGCAACATCTCTTTAGAAAAGGTCCATCTGCCTTGAGAATATACAAAGACACATTTTCTAAAAATGTAGACCTTAACTCGGGGCTTACATTCAACTATGAAGTGGGACAAAATGAAGAAAATAAGAGTGTGCAAAGATCAATGGGAACTAAATATGTCTCCAGAATTCTTCTCAAAACACACAAAGCCTTTAAGTTCTGGGAGTCTTTTTACTATATTTTGCAATGTTAATCATACAGAGTTTGGTTTTATATAAGGTAAAATAAATTTCCCTAGATGCATAAAATAGGCCTCATGACACATGTCTATGGTAGACTGTTGGTTTGGAGGAACAAATTCTAGGTTCTGTCTGGAATTCAAAGACCCTGGATGTGTCCAGTGTTGCCTAATGAATTTAGGAGAGTAGAAATGCAAGAAGGTATAAAGAAGGCCAGCCCTAACCTCACAATTAGCAAAGGATAAGCTTCCCACATGTCCTCCACTCTAAGAAAAGAAGAGATCAATTAAAGCATAGTGCTAAAAATAAAACAAAGCCTAGAAAAAGGATATCTAACACTGAGAGTGAGTAGGTATAGGCTAAGCTACTATAATAAAGAAACCTCAAAATGAAATTGCTTAATGAATGCAGTTGGCTTATTTCTTTCTCATGTAGTAGTTTCAAGAAAGGAACTGAGTCATCCTCAACATGTGGATTTTATCCTCTTCAGAAAGTTGTCACCTTTTCCAAGTCAGCAAGGCAGCAAAAGGAAGTAGATGGGAAGTAGATGGAAACTAGCTTTCTCGTTAACAATGAGATGTAGAAGTTGTACCCATGGCTTGTGCTCAATCCCTTCAGTTATAGCTTGAGATGTGGCCGTCATACCTAGCTGACTGAGAGACTGGCAATCTTTGGTAGTCAGTAGATGTTATTAATATCCAGAAAGCAACTTCATAAGGGAGCATGTACCTCAGTCAGAATAGACTAGGTTTTAGTCTTTAGTTAAGCCAGGACAGGGTTGTGGGAATTCTATCATTAACATTAAAAGGAAACATGGACATTGGGAGGTAATTAACAGTTTCTGCTACATAAATAAGAACTCAGATTCCTTTCGTTCCTTCAAATTCCTAAGGGCACATATATACATGAACATATGGTCAACAGCCAAAAGAAATAAAGATCCCAAAAGGAATTATTTGAAAAAAAATATCAAGTATACAAATTCAATTAACTTTCCAGTTTTTGTAGAGTATATCTCTTGAATATACAAAAGAAAGGTCAAAACTAGTATCTTCCTCTTCTACCACAACTTTGGAACTGGCCAATGTTGTGCAATTATTTCAGAGTAATCATCTCCAATAAAATCAATGATCTTCCATAACAATCTCAGAGATCTTCCCCTCCCCAACCCCCATCTTCTTCTTATGCTCCATCCTCCTGTACAACTTCCTAGGACCACAAAGAAAGGTGACAGTAGGCATCATTGCCTGCCTTGTCATTGCCCAGGGTGAATTAAAAATGAAGCCCTATTATTCTGGCCTATGAAAGTAAAATTTTTTTCTTGTGTTCCATCTGAGAAAAAGGAAAAAACAAGTAATCAATATTAAAAATTCAACAACAGAGAAAAAATGATTGTATATTATAGTGAAGAGGTAAGAACATGCACCTCTACTCTTATTTGATAAATAAGAGTAGACATATCTTACTTAACATAGCCTATTCGGCAGACACTGCAAAAATCATTAGTGATACATGCCAAATATTCTGGGTTCTCGTGTTTCGCACAAAAGCAGGATTTATACATTGAATTATTACTGACTGGGAGGAACCATGTGACTAATTCTGGTCAGTGAATTCTAAGCAGAAAGGATGTGTGTCGTTTCGGAAATGATTATATAATTGCAGCTCCCAATTACAAATCCCTACAGAGCTTTCCTTTCTGCTGCCATGATTTTCAGATGGTGACTTCAAGTGGACCTGGACCCCAAAGTGGGAAATACACAAATAAAGGAAACCTTTGCCATTTAAGCCCTTGACATTCAGGGATTGTATGTTACCATCGAGAAATCTTGCCTATGCTGGCCAATGCAAGCTTTCCCTCACAAAGTTACTCTTTGGACTTAATGAATATTTAACTGTTACTCAATATATTGCAGACACTCTGCTCACTTCACCTTCTTACTAACTCTGTCACAAAGAGGAGGAAACTGAGGCAGGGTGATACAGCAAGTCAGTGTTATGTTGGGTTTAAGATCTAAGGTCTGACTTCAGGTCTAGCTCTCAATTACACCCACAACTCCAATTATTCAATCATCAAATCCTTTCTAATCAATTTCAAACTGCCACATTTAGTCTCCAGGAAAGTCTGTGGTTCTCAGTATTCCTGTGCATTAGAGACATTTTCCTCTGCAAATTGGCACACACAGGCAAAAATCTAACCTTTTAAAAATCACTATCCTCAGAGAGCACAGAGAGTTCAAAAGTCAGAGTTAAAAGAACAATTTTCCTTTTAGTCGTGTCTTTCCTTCCAGACAAGAGCAACAAAGGCAGCAATTGGAATGATCGGCTCTCCTGGACTCCTTCGTAGCTGTTGGCGGCTGTCCTCCCTGCCACCGTCTCTATAGAAGCTCTCGTTTCCCCATTCTGTGGCCGAGCAGGTGCTGGATGCCAAGTTGGACGGTGACCCAATTTACTGTGCTGCAACAACAGAACGGCACCCCAGCTGGAGAGAAGACGTTTCAGCTTTGCTCTTTTCAGAGATATTTGTATAGATAAATGGAAGTTTATGTGAGTACAAAGAAGACATATTGTTCCCCCAATACACATGTGTAACTTCGATTCTGCCAGCAGTCATCATTATAATAAGTGAGGTTTATTGAAAGTTCTTTATCCAGAAGGATCCCAAAGAGCTTCACAAAAACTTCACAAATTATAGGCAAAATGCCTTCTTTTCAGGTCCACATGGAGAATGTCATTGTTAATATTCTGCTCTCCCAGTACAATGCCTGCAGATGTCAATGAGAGATTACCAGCCCGTCAGGAGAATGGAATATTGGAGTCAAAACCGACCACAGGGCCAGGACAAGGGAAAATTTGCCCCAAATACATATAATAACTGTGTCTCTGCCCACCTTGGGGATTGGAAATGACAGCTGCTTCACAGTCACCCACAAGCATGGCATGCGTGGCTCCACGTTAGGAGCGGGAACAACATCGCTGCCCCCGCTGGAGAGCTTCACAGGCAGGATGGGCATAAAGAATTAGAGTTTGGCCTCCTTCCTCTTGCCAGATGTGCCACAAGCTCACTCATTCCAGATTTAATAATGTGTACAGATTGAGGCAGGATAAAAACCAACAACTCAACTGTGAAACAATTCCTGAAACAAAACAGCTCTAGTAATGACTGAATTGGGACATTTTGTTGTCAGGTTATGATTTGGTTTGGGGTTTCCTAACAACTATGCCTTGAATTGGAAGAGAATTTAAGTTAAGTTTTGAAGATTTGATCACAGAATTAAATCACCCAGTTTTGATGCACCTCAGGGCTCAGATTATACTATATCGCGTATTAACTCAACTTTATGAGAAAGATAACATGCAGTATGTCCCAAAAGTAACCCCTAAAGTTGCCATACATAGGGAAAATGAGAAATCATAGTTAAATATATCTTTACAAAATATTTATTACAAAATTTTATAAAACATTTACAAAATTTTCTCTAAGTGTTAGCCACCTTTTTATAAAATTTTGTACTAAATATCTTATAAATAAAGTTGTATTTAGCTACAATTTCCTATTTTCCCAATGACTTTAGAGGCAACTTTTGGTACACCTTTTATTATTCCCATTTTCCAGATGCAGAGACTGAGGCTTGCACTCACACAGCTATAAGAGACAGAGATGAGATTCAAACTGAGTTTCTCCGACTCAACCCCCCAACTTTATCAACTTGACATATTCTGACAAAAAGTGTAGTGACTTTTGTGTGTGTGTATGCACATACATGCCTGTATGTCCTTACAAAAGAGATACACGCTTGAAGAATTTGATGTGTGTTTTTTAAAACTTGAGGTCCACCTATACTTAATTAGGTATAAGTTGCAGTCAGCTATATTTTATTTACTTATTTTTGAGACACGGTTTCAATCTGTTACCTGGGTTTTAGTGCAGTGACATCATCATAGAGCATTGCAACCTCAAACTCCTGGACTCAATTGATCCTCACACCTCAGACTCCCAGCTACATACCACCATGCTTGGCTAATCTTTTAAAAATTTTCTTACAGAGATGGAGTCTATCTACATTGTGTCAGCTGATCTTGAGCTTCTATCCTCAAGCATTCCTCCTGCCTCGGTCTCTCAAAGTGCTAAGAGTATAGATTCAAGGCACAGTGTCCAGACTCATCAAGTATTTTATTTCATCCCAAGGTAAGTCTGCATGTTCAACCAACTAAACGGTTATGCTCTAGACTGTGACCATTACATCAAGAAGCTTAAAACATGGTCAGGAAAGGTAAACATATTTTAAGATTTATATTGGACAGTAAAAAAACTGGATAGTATAAAAACTTTATATTAGGAACTAAATGAAAAGAATTAAATTGGATAGTAATGAAAACACTAACACTGTCAGCTGTTTGGAGGATCAAGCAATCAGTGGCGAATGGAAAAGTCAAGATATAAAACTTAAGCTAAACCTTGATGAATGAATAAAAGAGGCATAACACCAGGTATTTAGAGATGATAATTCCTAGGCTTTGCAAGATCCACAGCCAATGTGTCCAACTGGCTGTCACCTGCCTTCCTCTTTTGCCCTCTCATCAAACTTAGCTCCTTCCTGCATCAAAGGCTAATAGATATTGATGTGAACTGGGGACAATTTGGGGCAACATGCTGGCACCCAAACACCTTTTCCTAACCTGTTTAATTAAATAGAATGTACTCTTCTGATATGAATGAGAAAGATCCAAACATATGAAGTGCTCTGCTGAATCTGGAACTGACTTCCATTTCATGATTGCCACCTGAAAGTCCGTGCTGAGATGCTTGTATACTCCCTTACAAATGATCACTGAGATGACCAAAGAGATACAAATAACAGAGGATTATCTACTTTCCCTTTGAATTCCATATGTCAGAAATTTGAACTGGTGAAAGACTTCCTAAGCATAGCACCAGTAGAAAAGCTATATGTAAACAAAAATATTAGATATGACTTCTATGTATGACAATAGAAGATCTCTGGGTATAATAATCAACTTAATTGTGAACACATTTGAAAACAAAAAAACTAACTAATGACAATTCTCATAGTGGAGGTAACAGGCTAAGAGGAATAGATATAGGGCTTGTCCGAATCAATAAGAAAACATGAAGGCCCATTAAAAAAGTAGACAAGGAAACAAACATATTTTAAAATGTGCCACTTGATCTTGCAATTCCTTTATTAGGTATATCCCCAGAAGACCAAAAATCACATTACAACAAAAATATTTGTATCAGAATGATTATTGCAGCCCAATTCATAATGAAAGAAGTCCAAGTGCCCATCGATCCATGAACAGATCAACAAACTGTGGTATATGTACACCATGGAATACTATGCAGCCATAAAGAAAGATGGAGACTTTACGTCCTTCATGTTCACATGGATGGAGCTGGAAAATGTTCTTCTTAGCAAAGTACCACAAGAATGGAAGAAAAAGTATCCAATGTACA